>JAODAL010006038.1:0-137551 GCA_025379985.1 Phyllomedusa bahiana
AATGATAGGTGCAGTGCCGGGTCACTCCTTTGCCCTGTCCTGGAGGGATTCCCAGCCATAGAGGAGGACTACACCCCATCCTCCCCCTGTAGTCACTGCAGGCTCCAGTGCTTCAGGATCTCCCTGTAGAAGCCTCTGTCCTGGACATGCCCTGCACCAGCTCCCCTGCCTGCTTCATATCCTGGGGGCTCCCCTGTTGTCTCCTGAGCTCCCAGCAGCCATGCCCATGATGTGCTAGCGGGTGCTGGTGCCTTCTGCTGTCAGGTGCCCTCAGCCATTTAGCACAAGATCTCAAGGGCTTCTTGCCTGCTGAACTGTGCATGTTGCTTCCTTCCAAGATCTCTGACTTCCTCAAGTTCCTTTCTTGGTCTCTCTGCACATCCCAACCACTGAGGACATGGAGTGGAGCCAGGGGTGGTCGTGGTGGCATCTTGGAATTGTCTTCTTTGTTCATTGGGCAGCTGGAGAGATGGGGAACAAAGCCAAGAGCTGTGAGACAGTGAGGCAGGTGTACAGTGCCAAAGGCTTCAGCCTAAGTGGAGTCCCTCAGTCAGAGATATCAGGTGAGTCCTGCCCTGGGGTATAGGGGGCTTCATGGAAATGCCTACACCCCTATGGGACAATACAATGGGGATCATTGGGAGCAGGACGTTGTCAGCACTGGTCCAGAGAGGACCTGATGGTGCAGTCTGGTGCCAGACACATGACACCTCTAGTAGTATGGCTGAGGCAGGGTTGGTCTTCAATGCTGTATGTTACATTGGATCTATACTGTAGGTCTTTAGGAGACCAGAAGATGATGCCCAATATATATCTCCAATATTACATGTTTCTACCCCACTGCTTGATGCATATAAAGGAGGTGTGTGGCTCAGTGTTATCAGCTGGTTTCATATAAGAATCATATAAAGAACAGATTTTTCTGATTTTATTTGAACCATTGATCTTAGGTCATAATAGAAGGAGTTTAAGTGTCCTTTGGATGAGGCCTCATCAGTAGAATTAGTCTCCTTGTCCCCAGTGTCAGAAATGTTCTTGAATGTTGGTGTCTTGATAGAAGACGTAATAGCTCAATCAACTAGAGCTCAGAGCAGTACTTCAGCCTCTTTATAATGTTCTTGTCCAGGGTCTAATCACTGACGATGGTAAAGAAATGCTCTTCCCAAGATCCTGATTACACTGGTACATTGTGATGTCTAATCAGTCATCTGCTTGGTAACTTAGACTTTATCTTACTTGGCTGCGGTTCTTCAGTCACGAGTGATAGTTTCTAACAACCTCTCAAGGTAATAAAATTCTTCAGTGACATCTCCTAGATCTGCTTAATCTGATTTCTTCACTTGTAGACCTCAGTTTGACGTGGTTGGTGAGTCTTCAGAAGTATCTCACCTGCATACCCAGCCTGACATCTCAGGTGTGTTCTCACCATCTGTTTGAGAGTCAGTGCCCTGATTGACATAGGTGTGTTCTCTTATAAGATTTCATCTATGTACCAAGCCTGACAGCTTTCTTCTCAGTTCTCTGCAAAGATTCCAGGTGTGTATAGAAGACTAACTCGTGAGATGGCGCTTGTTCAGACATGATGGTGCATGCCTCAGGTTGATCTCAGGCCAGTGACACATCCTAGTGCTTTAGTAACTTCATATTGGACTGGGTATAGGTTGCTGAGGTATAGAAAAAAACAGGGCTGTGGAGTCGGCAAGCCAAAGCTCCGACTCCTCAATTTCCCAAACCTCCGACTCCTGACTCACTCATACACAGCTCATGTTTAAGTGATAACTTTACTGTAGTAAAATGGTTACATCTGGCTTTTTATCACTTTATGATACAATAATCAAGCTATTTAGGTAGAAAAGACAATGACAAGCAAAAGGGTAACAATGTTCTTCTCTTTTGAATGTGTAGAAGAGACCTGGGATCAGATTTTGGTCAAGATATGATTGAATCTGATTCAGAGCCCAGAAGGATTCAGGCAGTGCTGAAAGCCAAAGGCAGATGTCCCAAATACTAACAAAATAATAAAAATTAACATTTTGATTTTTAGGAGCAAAACAGTAACAATGCAGTTACTAAGTAACAATGCAGAACTAAGCAGATGCTAAATACTTGCAAGTCACATTTATGTATAAGATAGGTAAGATGACTGTATATAAAATTGCACTGCATCCAACTAACTGGACCAACTTATGATATATTTTGGGAGTCGGTCCATTTTATGACGACTCCGACTCCTGCAAATTAGGCACCGACTCCACAGCCCTGGAAAAAACATGTACAAGCAAAGGCTTTTCTTCTGATGACTCCAATGTGTGTGTTCTTCAGTGAAGACCAATAGTATAAGTTGAACACAAAGTAGTGGCTGGTTACTGCTCAGCATATTACAAGGTTGTTACTGCACGTCTGTGCATTGCTGAACTCTGTTAAATGGCTTCTAGACAGCGTTATAAGCTAGAGGTCAGCTTTATGTGGTTGTCGTTGAATTCATTGGACTGATTTATGGAACTGATTTATAGGTCTGAAGACTCGGAGAAGACAGATGCTTGGTTAGACTGCAGGCTTCCGCGCCCTCAATCCTTTAGCAAGCAGTGGTTTTCAGGTTTTTGTTTTTTTACATAAGGCTAGAATTTCGCATTATGGGGACATGTATAAGGATCGACGCGTCGAAGCCCCTGTTTTCACGTTTTTTCCCGTGAAAACTGCGCCTGATGTATGTCGGCAGTGAAGTGCGCTCATCCATGCGGTGCAAACTTCGACGCCTCCGGCAGACAGACCACATTGAAATAGGTCTGCCTATCGGAGCTTTAATGCGCCTCACTTTGCCGACCCGCCTTCATACATGCGTCAGTGTTTTCCAATGTGGTGCGTCCCGCCCCAGAACGCCCACAGCACACCCCTTCATATTAGGTGCATTAGAAATTGGCGAAGCTTTTGCCTAAGGCGCCTAACACATAGGGGAGCAGCGTCCGACAGCGGAGCCGGCACAGAAAACAGGCGAAAACGCCGATCATACACGTCCCCCTATATGTCTACTGTTAATACAGAGTTAAATCAGAGCACAGTTAAAAGTATTTCAGTCTATCATTCATATAGAAGACGGGGTGGATCATGACATTGTTGCCTGCAAACTCTTAAAGGGGCTTTACCACAAAGGCATTTCATGCCTGATTTGTCCTGTTTCAGCTTTCAGTTAGTGCAAAAGAGGGTGTGTATAATTTGTTTGAACTGCATATCATGTGTCCCAGCAGGCTGACATCACCATACCTTTCTCCATACTGTGCTAACTCTAGTCAAACAAAGGTCTGTTTATGTAAAGAGCTGTGAGTAGCTACAGTGTAGCTGAGTGGTTAGCACTTCTGCCTTTCAGCATAGGGTTACTAAGTTAAAATCCTTGTAGAAACCAAGTGTGTGGATTTTATTTATTAATGCACATACCTGATTATGGTTTCTTTTTATTTATTTGCACTGTTTGACTAAATACTGAGGAGTACGGGGGACAGGAGTAGAATGACAGCACCTGAGGTTGCCAAAAAACACAAGTTGGGAACCGCACAAAACTTCCACAGTAGACCTATTTTGGTCAAAATTAATGGCCACATATTGATGGGCCGAAACGTTGCTATGGTGTTACTCACTTTGGAATAAAGGTGATTCCTGCTTTTAAGATGCTGTCTTCCAACCATCACCTTTATTTAGCACTTGGGGTTCAACACTCACTGAGCAGTAAGTTTGTGTGAGTAGTAATCAGGGAATAGATGGACAGTAGCTGCCTGAGAGGAGGGGTGATGTCTGAGCATGTGCGGCCAGGACTGAGGAGCTCTCGTCACTGGTTGTATCCCCTTGGAGACGAGCTGTACACTACGGATCATTAAGGCTGCAGCTAAAACAAAAATGGTAGAGAATTTTTAATAATGATGAATGGTGAAAATGTTTTTGTAATTTACAAGCTTTCCAAATCAGTTTTACTTTGTGGTAAAACCCTTTTAAGTTATTGGAATAAAGGAGGGTTGGGAGGTCACCCGCAGCCGTTGAGTTTTTAAAGGTGTTTTACCAGGAGGTGCCTTATCTGCTAATAAGCAAATGTAAACAAAGCCAAGCTGAGCTGAGAGAGTGAGAGACACAGCCAGAGCACAGAGCCATGCATAAGGGATCGTGTGCAATGTTCACTCAAATAATCAAACTACAAATAGTGGATTCTGTATACAAAAGACAATAGCTTTCTCCACAGCAGCTTGAAAGCTTCTTCATGTTCCCTGTCATCAGATAAAGCAGGGATTCTACTCAGATATCACACTACACTAGTGGATTCTGTATACAAAACCACAACATATTTCTACCCGGTGCCTTGAAAGCTTCTTCAGCTAACTTCATCAGATAAGAAGTGTTCTCTGTGCAAGCCCGGCCAGCAGCTCTTGTCAGGTCAGTATCTAATAGAAGCTTTTAAGTAACTAAGGGCAGGTAAGGCAGCCTGTAGCTCTCTCAGGCTGCAATTTTTGTAATCACATATATTTAGAAAAGTGATTAAATACCTATTTTGGAGGATCCCACGTCAACATTACATCGTGGCAAAACCCTTTTAAGATAGTTACAGAAGGCACCTGCACCCTATTTCTTTGACATATCAGGTTATGTCACTTCTCCTGTCAGATCTTAAGATAAGATTTTAAAAAGCATTAAAGGGTTTTCCGATTAATTAAACCTATTGTCATATATTCTATTATAAAATTCTAAGTTCATAGTGAGGGGCCCTCTGTTCAGGACCTTCTTCTTTTGGCTGAGTGAAGAGCAGTTACACAGACCATCTATTATTTTGGAGTACCTGTCCTGTCCTACATTACACTGACAGCAAATGATTTGAATGGCCACTGTGTAAGTAACCCTATATATACCCATATCAGAGTAACCATGGATTGCTGGAGGACAACACTACTATCCAGACCTTGAGCCGGACCTATGGTATTTGTTAAATGGGTTGGCTCACTACATTGATTCGTCCTGGTTTCATTTTGAATTCAGGGGCGTGTTTACTGGCTTCTACTAGGCTGCAGTAGAAACCAGGTCTGTAGCTATAGCAACCAGCGCTGGCAGCCTATCAGGAGAGTTTCAAACGGGTCTGTACTATGCCACCTGAGGAGCTGATGAAAGCCCATACAAGAGGGGTATTCAGAATAGATAGGACACTGTTAATGGACATATATTGCAAAGTGACTTGTTTTTGCAAGATCTTTAACATAAAAAGCAATCCTTTTAGTGAGACAACCCCTTTAACTACAGCCTACTGAGGAGTCCATGAGAGAGGACGAAACGCGCTTGAACAATAGTTGTTTTGGAGTCAATGCTTGTTGGGCAATATGTATCTAAATTGGGTGCATTGATTAGTTTTTGACTACTATCAATGAAAGGATTAGGGAGAGCTACTTGGGTCGTATAGGCTACAAGTTTTGCGGAGTCGCCCCTTTCGGGGCAGGTACCCTACTCAGGGATATAGTAGGAGCAAAATAAAAATAGGGTGAGGTTGTTACATGTACATAGGCTATATATGTATATAGTCTATGTAACCAACACTGCCCTATGGTTGGATAAAGTCGACTTCTGAAGAAAAGCATTAGAATAACATGTGTAAAGAATGTGTCCCCTAAATGCAGTAAAGGTGACCAGTTATATTTCCTTCAAGAAAGGCAAGCAATAATTCCTTTTCATATGCACTTTAGCATTATATCTATTGGGGATTTAGTATAAAAGTTTGACTTTCCACTCCATATATATTTGGAATTGAGTAATGAAACTGGTGTATAAAAGATACTTTACATTTGTTTCTTTTTGTCTTTGTAACACAACAGGCGTGTGGAGATTTTTCAAGGATATTTATTAAATGTTGAGTTTTAATAAGGAAGTCTAGTTTTTCAGTGATGTAGCCACTATGTAATGCCTAATTTTTCCTGTGGTGGCACTGCAGGAAATCTGTATATTCAGTGCCAGACGTTCCCACATAATATAGCTATTTGCCAAAGGTCCCAGCAGGGAGACACGTTGTGATCAATATATTTTCAAAGGACCAATCTAACAAGTAGGGATTTTAGAAAAGGGAGAACCCCTTTAAGAGTTGTTTTTGTATGTGTTTGGCAATACAGTAGTGCAAGTGGTTCAGTGCCTTTGTCCCATTTTATTGTCACCTTTTTGTTCTTATTGCTTTTATTGTGGCGACATCTTCTGCAGGGCTGTACACTGCTTGCAGTCACCAATTTAACTCTCTGACTCCAGTGAAACTTACAGTCTAGGGCCAATTTAATAGAAAACCATTTAACCTATCATTATGTCCTTACAGCATAAGATGAGACCAGGGAATTCTGTAAAGATCGATGAAAGCCTTTAATGAAGATACAAATTCAATGCAAATGTTCTTCTTGGTTGGCTTTGAACTTATGGTTCTAGTTCTATCACTGAGACATCCAGTTCTATCACCAAGTTACATAGTTAGTACGGTTGAATAAAGACACGTGTCCATCAAGTTCAACCAAGGGTGAGGAAAATGTGGGTGAAGGGAGAGAGACAGGACTTTATGCCCGCCTCACCACTGGGAATGGGCCCCGGAACCCAAAGGCAAGAACCAATCTGCTCCAGTGGAGACCCCATCTCTGACCCCAGCGCCTCCACCAGCCAGGATCCAGAATTTTACATAGCTACATACGCATTAAAGAGGTTTTGCCACAAAGTGAGTTCCTTACCTCTTACCTGCTCAGGAGAGGAGATAAACAAAGCATGCTGAGTCAAGAGGGAGGGGGGGTGAGCAGAGAGCGAGGAAGCAGGGAGCGTCTGCAAAGTTTACTCAAATAATTACATTACAACAGTGGATTCTCTATACAGCAGAAAGCCTCATACACTGCACTTTTCTCCCCAGCCCCTTGCAAGCTCCTTCATGTTCCCTGTCATCAGATAAGAAGTGCAAACACGCAAGCCCGGCCAGATCAGCTCCAGTCAGTGTCCTTGTCGTGTCTAAAGTAAACTGTCAGGAAACTAAGGGGAACTGAGCATTGCTGTAGCTTTCAGAGGCTTCACTTTTTTTTAATGACATATATTTAGAAAAGTGATTAAATACCCATGTTGGAGGATCCCACGTCAACATTACATCGTGGCAAAACCCCTTGAATCTTTAGTTTCAGGTAGGTATCTAAGCCTTTCTTGAAGCTCTCTACTGTTCCTGCTGTGACCAGCTCCTCGTGCAGCTATTCCACAGATTCACACTTCTCACAGTGAAGAACGCTCTTCTCCTCAGGAGATTGAATCCTTTTTTCTCCAGATGAAGGGAATGTCCTCTTGTCTTTTGAGGGGGCTTTACATGAAACAAAATTTTTCCCATACTTTTTGTAGGGGCCATTTTTTATATTTATATAAATTAGTAAAGTCTCCCCCGAAGCCCGTCTTTTCTCAAGACTAAATAAGTTCCCAAATTTTACAACCTCTCCTCATAACTAAGATGCTCCATTCCCCTTTTAAGTTTGGTTGCTCGTCTTTGCACTCTCTCTGCCCCAATTACATTTTTCCTAAAAATTGGGGGCCAAAAATTCATCCCCGTCCCACCTTGGGCATGTAGGGCCATTTTTATAGTTTGATGTTAAGTTTGGCCAGTGCATCTTTTTTCCCTTAAATTGTTAAACAGTGTCTGAATAATATCGTAAGATCTATTCTTTAGGTTTTGGGGAATTTGTATTTTCTTGAATGCAATATTTTCCCTTAAACTTTTCCTTTCTTAAATTTCTAGTCCTCCACTGTCAACGTAGCGGTTTTTAATAGCAAGGTTGGTGTACCATGGGGCGTGATATGCTGTAGGGGTTTTGGAATAAAAAGCTCTGCTGCTGGTAATCTTTTCCTCTTTATGTGTTGCTCTTGAGAGTAGCTGACATTTACAAGGGAGTCTTGTTTAAGCTCCGTTTGCCCAGTGCTCTTATTAAACTAGATTTAGGAGAAATGTGCAGGTTTTTTTTTCCCCCCATAGTTTTACTATTTGGGGGGAAGAACTCGATCCTGTAAATAGTGGGACTTTGCACAAACAAACGCGATCAATTGTTTCTGCGTCTTGATTAATGAAGAAAAATAGCTGTGGGGAAAAATGGAGATGAAACAAGCAAATAAATCTGTAATCGAGGAAGTCATCAAGGGTATGAGATTCCCCCCTGAGGTAATCAGAGGAGTGAGCATAGGAGTGGAGAATGTGTGAATCATTGGAGTGCCTGAGGTATGGAGACAAGAGGTAAGGCTGGTACTGCTCGGAATAACTCATCAAAGACCGAACATATTGTGAAAGAACAAAGAACAGAGGACGAGAACCGATAAAGGGGTAGGCCGCAATGACTTTTTTTGTCTTTTTTTTCCCCCTTTAGTGGCAATTGCAGTTTGCCCTCCCTCCCAGTTGTAATTTTGTAGCAAAGGTTTTAAAAAAAAGAAAGGGGCGTTAAGGTTTACCACAAAGGGCCCCAGGTGACATGTGTAAGCGCGTCCCCCGGCAGGAAAATACCCGGCGGTTTTCGAGGGATCTGCTCTGTTTTTGCGGCCGGGGGCAGCTTTTCTCGGAGGTTTGCGGAGAACAGCCCTCCCCCTTTGCATAGACTTGTTCATATTCTGCCCGAAAACCAGGCTGAAGAATGAACATGTTCTATGTTTTTCGGACCGCCGGTGGTCTAAAAAAAACGTTGTGCGGAAAAACCCATGCAGGGGGACGCTGACGGTTTTTTCCATAGAAGTCCGTTCTAGGGTTTGACAGGCGGTTTACAGACGGTTTTCAAAACCGAACACCGTCTGTAAAACCGTCCAAAAACCCTTGCTGTGGGTTGTCCCCACGGCAAGGGTTATCAGTTGGTTTTTCAGACGGTTTGCGGTTTTAGAAACCGTCTGAAAACTGACAAGCTACACTCCCCTATAGACTTTAATAGAAAATCTGTTCAGCAGTCCCCACTGAACGGATTTTCCTTCGGATGTTTTTTCACACCACCGGCGGTCCGAAAAACGTAGAACATGTTCATTCTTCCGCCTGGTTTTCGGGCAGAAGATGAATATGTGAATGTGAAAGGGGACGGCTTGAATCCGCAAATCGCGGAGAAGAGCAGACACCTTTCGTGCCAAAAAAAGACAAAATACCAGTCGGAAAATCTGACCGGTATTTTGTCAGTGCCGTGGGAATGCAGCCTAAGAGTCTGGTATCTGATACTGACATACAACTGTAAGGGGCCATTGACATGGCAAAGTGCAAATACCGTTCATGTTTTGCGGCCGTGCACAGGGCCGCCATGGGGCGGCTTTTCTCTGCTCTTTGCGGAGAAAAGCCCTTCCCCCTTCTATTGAGATGTTCATATTCTGCCCGAAAACTGGACGGAAGAATGAACATGCTCAATGTTTTTTTGGGCGGCCGGTGGTCTAATAAACCGCCAAGCAGAAAATCCATGCAGTGGGGACGGCTGCACGGGTTTTCCGTAGAGGTCCGTGTAAAAGTTTGTCAGCCGGTTTACAGACTGTTTTCAAAACCAAAAACTGCCTGTAAAACCGTCTGAAAACCTGGGCAGTGGGGACAAGGCATAACTGTAAAGAGTAAGCAATAGTGTAAAAGTAACATAATTAAGAACATAAGGAGAAGAACATAACAAATGAACAAATTTTTAAAACGAAGCACATTGGAGAAAGATATTGTGACTACAGCACAAAAGTCAAAATGGAGGTATCTACTTTCCTTATATAGTTTAAAAGCAAATATGTGCCAAATAAAAACGTAGTTCTGCACAGAAAAACATTTCTGAAAAAAACACTGGGGACCTGGGTGCCACTGGCATGGTGCGGCACATTATAATATTTCAAAACAGTCCAATACCAGTGGCACACCCCTGCAAAAAGGGCAAAAAAAAACATGGAAATCTCCAAAGGGAAAATTTTAAGCTATCTACAATATATGAAAAAACTTTGAGATTCTTGGTCCGCATGTTTTTGGCCAAAAAATGCTCAAGCCACCCCACTTACAACGGGATCTCAGTTGGGTGGTCCTACTCTATATTATCTCTCACCAGCACAAAAGTCCCCTATAATATAACATTATCATCAGATGCATGCTGGTGTCAAGGGTTATAAGTAGTTTGGTAGACTCAATTTACCGACAGTACCCATCTTTGCAAAAATGAAATGGCTATATCCATGTATGCAGTCAAAATATTAGGGTTTACAAATTGACTGCTGAACCAAAAAGTATGTTTGCTTCAGAAGTTATAAAATTGTAAAATTGGTGAAAACAAAGTTTCATCCCAAAACATACCAAAAAATAGAGAAATACAGCAATTCCTTCCTAATCTCCTTCATCCCTTTAATTCTGTTCTGTTTCACTACAATTAAAACTAAATCCTCCTTAAAAAAAAATTCAGATTAGCCATTGCCTTCCTTTTTTCTCACAAAGTTTTATTGGGTTTTGGACAAATTGCTGAAGCATGATCCATCCTCTACTGTTTGGGTAGCAACTATAGACCGGTTAAATGAAGCCCCATTTACTTGGAAAAATGTCACCCATTACCCATTTATTGTATTGCCAAAATGGAAAATAATCAGGAGGTAAAAAAAACCCGTTCTTTTGCAAGATTTAAAAGTTTTAGATCCTGCAGACTGACAAACTGGAAAAATTGTCTCCTCTTTAGTTTTATCCTAAATTTCTAGATTAATTGTTTTAAAGAGCATGAATATATGGAGATGCAAGTCTTCTCACCCTTTATGACCCTGGTGGGGAGTGCTGCACAGGCTTTCAGCACTGCCAGTCTACCTATACCATAGTGTGATCTTTAGCTATGCCTGGGGGCACTTTTGAAAATGTCCTCATTTTTTACTATGAGAATTGATAGAGATGAAAAGGTCTGAAAAATTTGGGGCCCTCTCGGCCCTTTAGAAACTGTGGAGGCAAAGCTCGGGTTTTGTGTTTTGTACTTTTTGGGGGAAGTCAAAGGGGATAGCTAGTTTCCCTTAAAGGGCTGCATTTTTATTCCCTAGCATCGGAATACCCTGGCAATGGCAAAGTGGCTTGTTGCCACCACCCTGAGCTCATGCCATAGCAACCCCCTAACCATATCCCTGCTCCCAGTGAACATAGTTTATGCCCTTACCCGATGCGGCATAACTACCGTTGGGGATGTTACCTTGCTGCTTTTCATGCAGAAATTTGTATAAAATTAACCTTTATGTGGTCCTACAGCGAGACAAGCCTTGTTCTCCCGTGACAGTTTCTATTTTTACTTGGTCACATTTTGAAATTAAAGTAAATTAAAGTGGTTTTTAATGGGAGAAAATGGAACTTAGTCCTATCCTTTACTTTACAGAGACTTTGCAGCCGACATGCCCCCTTGCTTGTTTAAGATTAAGGGGGAGCAGCCGGGCATCTTGTGCTAATTAGCTGGAAAATAGACTTCAAAATCACTCAAACATTGATGGCTTATTCTAAAGATAGACCATCAAGATTTAAGGTGTGACCGTACTTTCAGGTGACTTTTCAGGATAAGCTGCACTTGACGAATAGCAGTTTTTCTGACCATTAAAAAACTGGTACCTGGCATTTTATCACCAGTTTCCCCCTTAAAGGGGTTTTAAGTTTGTTTATCGTTTCCCCGAGGAGTGGGGGCTAGCTGTAGATGTCTCCTACAAGCATTAAAAGAAAAGGAGATTATCCTTAAATTCTGAATAGCAGCATGGAGGACATTATACACAATGAATAAGCAGTGCACGGGTGTTAAATCATGCATTGGGATGAGATACGAGACATACTCCAGCTACATCAGCATCTTTTTGTGTCTTTATAACTGTATCTTCGAGCTTACTCCTCCTTTCCTTTTTCCCTTCTTAAAGGCAGAAGTAATGTGGTTTCTCATGGAGTTAAAACTTTTTTCCCGCTAAGCAGATTCAAAAGTGAAATTTAGTCATGATTTAGTGCAGGAGAAAGAAAGGGAAGCGTGTTATGTAATAAGGTCTATTACAAACCCTGTTTTAATAAATTTTTTTATTTTCCTATGTTTTCTTTTTAACCAGGGTTTTTGTGGTTTGTTTGTGGTTGGTGTGTTTGATATTAAAAATTAATTTAAAACCCCCTTCAAAGGCTTTTAAAAAAGTCTTCCTTATTATTTTATATTTATATAATTTATATATTTTATATAAAGCATCCCGTGTATAAAACAAACAAACTTAAATATTTTTATTTTTTAGCAGTTTTTGTCCAAAATTGCCTCAATGAGGGGTTTAAGAGAGGGGGCTGCTAAAAAGTAGCAGCACTTGTCCCGGTTTTTTTTCCAAAAACATTAAAAATAAACACCTGAAATGGCTTCAATTTTCCTCATTGCCCCCTGCCCGTTCAAAATTCCCCCAGCAAGTGTTTGGAGCCCGGTTGGTTTTTCCCCCAATAATAGGTTGTTTTGGTGCATTAAACCCCCTTTTAAACCGTGCCATGTTGCTTCTTTTGACTTTTTCCTGCCGTTTCGATTTAAAAACCAAAATTTTTCATTGGTTGTTATGGGGTTTTTGTTGCTGTGGGATTTGGGGTTTAAAGAGGGTTTTTGAGGAAAGGGGGTTTTTAACCCCCAAAACAAAATTGGCGTTTTTGTTAGCAGAAAAATTCAAAGAATCATGAAAATTGGAATTTTTCCCTAATAAGTAGTTTTTTGTGCCTACCGGAATTTAAAAATGTTTAATTTTTTTCAAAAAGTGTTTGCTGTCTCTTTTCCATTACTGTAAAAAATTATTTCCCCCTTTTTTCCCTTTTTCCACGGGCACCTTTAAAAAAAGGGGAAAATTTTGTTAAAAGGGGTAAGTTTACAATATTTAAAAAAAGTTTTTTTGGGCTGGTGTTTCCCCCCGGGGGGGAGTAAACCCTTTGCCAAAGTACATAAACAGGGGCGCCAGGGTGCTGTTGGGTATGTTTAGGGAAGCGCCCCGGTTTTTTTCCATTTCCCAACCCCCAATGTGAATAAACATCCCAACTGTTAATTCCCAAGGGACAAATTTTTTGGTTGTAATTCCCTGTAAATAAATTGGTAAATTTTAAGAAAAGGTTTTGGTTTTAAACATTTTGTGCGTGCAAAAACTAATTTTGCAGCCCAAAAAGTACTTTTTTACCAAAATGTGGTTTTTGACCCTGAAGAGCCCGGTTTTTTTTGGGGTTTTTCCGAAAAAGAGGAAACCCGCCCGGTATATGTTTTGGGCACCCCAAATTTAAACCCTTTTGCATGCTGGGTCAGCAAGAGAGGGAGTCACTCCCCCAAAAAATGTCTTGCAGGTTTTGGCTTAGAGGGGCTCCCCAAAGGAAGGATCCCCCCCCATGAAAGTCCAAACGTTAATTTAAAAATTTTCAATAGGGGTAAAAACAATTTTTTAAACGCAAAGAGTATTAGAAGTGTTTTTTTTTCCCTTTGGGCAAAAAAAAAAAACTAAAAGGGGATGTCCCCCACGGGCCCCGGGGGTTTTTGGACGTTTTTTCGGAAAGGTTTGCGGTTTTGCCCGACACCTGAAAAAAAAGGGCCCAAAAAGAGAGAACCCGGGTTCTATGGAAAAAAACCCGTTTCAGCAGTCCCCCCTTTTACGGGGTTTTCCGCCCCGGGGGTTTTTCCCCCCCATGGGTCGCCCGCAAAATTTTTTTAGCACATTCTTCTGTCGGTTTTTTGGACGGAATCTGTGCTTGTGAATTGGGGAAGGGGGGGGGGCTTTTTTTTCTGCTCCCTCAAGGGGGTTTTTCCGGTTTTCCCCCCGTGGGGTGGGGGGGCGGCACAAAAAAGGGGCAAAAAACCGGTTTGGGTTTAAAGGGAACCCGGGATTTGTCCCTTTTCCGTCCCTGAACCCGGCCCTAACCCTACTCTAACCCCCAAAACCCTAAATTTTGGGGTTTTAAGTTGTAAATTTTGGTTGAGATTATGCATAGGGCTTGGATTTGGGGTTTTAGTTTGGGGTTAAAGGGTTGGAGTTATTTTTGGGGGTTTTTTTTTTGAGTTGGGTTAGGGTGGAGTTGGGGGTTAAATTGGGGTTGAATTTGAAAATTAGGGGTTTGGGGGTTTGGGTGTGGAAAGGGTATCAAGTTGGGTTTTGATTTGGGGTTAGGCTTTTTCAGGTTTTTTAAAATTTGGGTTTTAAATTACAGTTGGGGGTTTGGTTTTTATATTAGGTTTAAACCCCATAAACTTATACAGGCTGGAGGCATTAGGCTACTGTAGGTGCTTTCCAGAGGCTAGACAACACATCCCAAATGTTCCCTCTATAGATTTTTATGGTATTCGTATTTGGGACATCCCAAATATTTTGAAAAGTTCGGCCGAACTACTATTGCATCGAACAGAGGCCTATTAGAGAAACACTAGTTATCAGTAAGTGCAGTCGTTAAGTGATTGCTGAAATACCTCTTTGGGTGGATTTGAGATTAGGGTTGGGGTTAGGGTGTGGACTGCAATTTCAGTTGGGGTTAGGTTTGAAGTTAGGGTTGGGTTTTTCTTAGAGTTGGGGTTAGGGCTGGAGTTAGGTTTGAGATCAGGGTTAGGGTGTGGATTGGAGTATTAGGTTATGCTTGGAGTTAGGCCTGGGTTGTTTCTATAAATTAAGGACTGGAGTTGGAGTTAGTTGGGGTTGGATTTAATATTAAGATTAGAGTTAACCATAAGTAGCTTTCCAGAGGCTAGGAAATATATCCCAATTTTTTCCCCCTTTAAACTTTCATGGGATTCGTATTGGGGACATCCCAAATATTTCGTAAAGTTCAGCCAAGACTTATTCGAGAAACAACCCGTAAGCAGTGCTGCTTCAGTAAGTGCAGTCTTTAGATGATCGCTGAAATACCTCTTTAACAATTATTCCATCAGATCTCTGTGCCAGCAATATCTATTATGGAGCTATGGAATATTTTTTTTTACTCTAAACTGAACTGCCTTACATTATCCAGATGAGTATACATTACATAAATGGCTCTTGGGATATAGCCAACATTGACATACTATGAACAGCATCTGCACAAAATACAACTTTGGGAATAATTGTCGTGAACATAAAGTTGATACCCTAGTAAATATGTGCTGCTGTCCAT
Organism: Phyllomedusa bahiana; assembly: GCA_025379985.1. Taxonomy (NCBI): domain Eukaryota; kingdom Metazoa; phylum Chordata; class Amphibia; order Anura; family Hylidae; genus Phyllomedusa; species Phyllomedusa bahiana. The sequence goes on from JAODAL010006038.1 coordinate 15,065, forward strand.
AGGCTCCTCAATTTACTGTCCAGTTGTCATGTTATAACAAGACAGCATATTACAGCTGCATAGGGATATCCCCCATGTCTTGGCACAAGTCCTATAACAGTCATATGGTCACAGTATTCTTGGACTTAGATGAGGTCTATCACTGATCTTATTGTATGACATTGACCATCAGAAGCCATTTGTCCACATCATTGCCATTATTTGATTTCACACTTAAATGATTTGTTGTAGAAGTGCTTATGCGGTTTGGTGGCTTAGGCTACAGGTCACTGAATGCAATGTAGCCTAATGTGCTACCGAATCCATTTGGGTTAAAAATTAAGATACGACCAGGAGAGTGAAAGTTTAACGGAGAAATGTATTAAAGCTGATGCTAATTATGTCAGTTTTAATGAAAAGTGCTGTGGAGTAAGATGTGCCAAATATATTAAGGCTGAAAGGAACCTGTCACATTAAACTTGCTATCAGATCGGCCAGGATCATGTTACAGAGCAGGAGGAGCTGAGCAGCTTGATATATAGTTTTGTGGGAAATGATTCTGTAAAGTTTGTGATCTATTAATTGAAATTCCTGCTCTTTCTGGATTAAGGAGTCCAGTGGGGCCATCTTATCTGTAATTGACAGCTATATCTGTATGTACATTAATACAAGAAACGTTAGTCACTGTTAAGACCATCAGGGCTGTGGAGTCGGAGTCGTGGAGTCGGTGCCTATTTTGCAGGAGTCGGAGTCGTCATAAAAGGGACCGACTCCGACTCCTAAAATATATAAGTTGGTCCAGTTAGTTTGATGCAGTGCAAAGAGCTAGAGGAATTGGGTCTGGCCAGTGTTACTGCTCCCATATGTTCAGCCTCATCACAGGAGGAGTGTAATTGATGACATGAAGCAGGCAAAGCGCTGCCACGGGGGAAAAGATCCGGCTCCCATGGCAAACAGATTTAAGCAACATTTTTCACCTGCTTTCAAAGAAGTAGACGATCAACTATTCATCAAAACTGACTGTGACTGAGGCAATTCCTTTATACCCTGACATTGTTAGAGATGTTGCCCCTGTGGTCACTGATTTGCCCCCCACCCAAGTTAGTGTAGAGAGGCAGTTCTGTAGCCTGGAAACCATGAGATCAGATGTGAGGTCATGTATAGGATCTGGTGGAGGCAATGCTATTTCTCCGAACAAATCCATAGACTCCACAAATGTTTCTGCAGTGTTTTGCATATTTAAAATTTTTTTGTGTTCTAAAGTCTTATCCAATAAATTTTTTACACTGACAAGCAAAATGGTAACAATGGTTTGAACTTGTGACTTTCAGGTACCATATTTTACCATCCACTACAGCTTTGTACATGAGGCTATTGTAATTTTATATACAGTCATCTTACATCTTATACATAACTTTGACTTGAAAGTATTTAGCATCTGCTTAGTTCTGCAGATTCTTTCCTGTAACTGCATTGTTACTGTTTTGCTCCTAAAAATCAAAATGTTAATTTTTATTATTTTTTTTAGTATTTGGGAAATCCACCTTTGGTTTTCAATACTGCCTGAATCCTTCTGGGCTCTGGATCAGATTCAAGCATGTGTTGACCAAAATCTGATCCCAGGTCTCTTCTACACGTTCCCAATGTTGGTGCAGACTGGATTTGGATACAAATACAGCTTTTTCTTTAACTCTACCCACAAGTGTTCAAAAGATCAAAACATTGTTACCCTTTTGCTTCTCAGTGTCTGTTCTACCTAAATAGCTTGTTTATTGCATCATAAGGTGGTAAACAGCCTGATGTTACCATTTTACTACAGTAAAGTTATCACTTAAACATGCGCCATGCATGAGGGAGTCAGGAGTCGGAGTCGGGGCTTCGGCTTGCCGACTCAACAGCCCTGAAGACCACCTACTGGACTCCTTCAATGAAAATTAGCAAAATTTGAATGAATAAATTAAAGTTCTACCAAATCTTTCCCCACAAAACTATTTATCAAGTGCTCAACTCTTTCTGCTCTAAAACATGCTGCCTACAGATCAGATAACATGTTCAATGTGACAGGTCCCCTCTAATACAGTTGGTGAATCTCTCAGTGTTGGTTGTGCCTGAAAGAGAAATGGACACCACCTAAGACCTAAACAGCTTAAAAGGCGCAAATGAAGTTTATACAAAAACATGTAGCTTTTTTCACCAGAAAACTGACTTCACTTCTCACTTCATAAATGGTAGAAAATGGTCTTGTCCATGTAAAATGTATTTTGGAAGGATGGGATTATGATCTGGCCCAGGTGCTGCATTTATAAATCCATGTTAATGGAAAGAGCTTTATAATATTAATCTAGCTTTTGGCTTCTAGTTTACATGCATCAATAGTGGAAATAGATTGTCTGTCTTAAAAGGGTTTAATCATTACACGCTTTCGTAGACTTGAGCTGTTTCTATCTGTTACAGCTTTAAATCCAGGGGCGAGTCTCTTTCAGTAAGCGTACCTCTACTGCCAGGAGGTGTGTCTCCTCTCGCTGAAGACTGATGATATTATCATTCTGTGTTAGCAGGGGAAGTGAGAGGATGTCAGCTCTGCAGCCCTCCTGCAATGTTCTCATGGCTTCAGAGCTGTCAGCTCCACAGGCTCCTTGGAAGCAGAACACCTATATTGGTATAAGCAGTCGTACACACAGCCTGAAATTATGAAACAAATGTGAGAAAGGCACGCTGACCCTCCTCCCTGTTATCAGGCAGGAGGTAGAGCAGACTGTATAAATCTGTGTTATATGGTGGGAGAGCAGTGTATAAAGCTGTGTTATATAAGAGAAGAGAGAATCTAACAGTTAGAGACTCGGTAATTGCCCAGATCCTTTACATAGAGCCATCACATAGAGAGAAGCTGAGACAGCCTTTATTATACACACAGTAATCTCAGGCAGTTAGTTTCACTTTCAATATCAACAGCTCAGAGGGGAATAAGCACAGAGTGCAGACAACCAATCACAGAAAAGGGGACGTGTCCTGCCCAGCTGCTGCAGAAATAGCTATATAAGCACAGATTAGCTCAGATCTGCTATACTAAGTAACTAAGGTAATGCAAACCAATTGCAAAAGTGCTTAGTTTTACTGTCCCCATCATTTGAGATATGATCTTTGTATCGAGACAACCCCCTTTAAGCTTATGCTGACCTGTTCTTATATATATAGCTAATCTGAGCAGACATAGCTGAAGTGTAAAGCAATGGGAGAACAGACTGGTATAGAGATAGACTTAACTTGTCATCTCTCCTGAATGTCTGTATTAATAAATACTAATATTCTGCAAAAATAACAATTCTGCGGCATCTATTCTTAGATCTCTGTATTGTGCAGAACCTCTGTGGTACCTCCTAGCAATTTTGAATAAATGGATGCTATCACTTTGAATTGTGTCCCAAGGGACAACCCCCCTCTCCTCCTTGAGAATACAAATAGTAACACCCAGTTGTCAATTTTTTCTATTATTGCTTGGAGGAATAACAGAGGAACAACACAACACAGAGATCTATGGCCTGATCTGGGCCAGGAGTTCCATTGACTGTAATGGGGTACGACGAGTTTCCGTTATGGAGTCTGCTGGTTAACCTGCTGCAATATTTTTTCTACATTTCCTGATGGAACTTCTGTTCTGAACAGAACCTCCGACCAAAGTGTGAACCTAGCCTAGGAAAAAATGCCCCAGAAATGCTTTTTCATGGGAAAAACAATTAAGAATTTAAATGGACATAAAAAAAGAGATAGGCCAGCCTGAAGGATGGGGCAATGACCGGGCTTTCATGGGTTCTTCCTATTTATTTCTATGGAAGTTCTAAATATAGCCGAGCGAGGATGCTTAGTTAAATTTGAAACTCTAATAGACATGGATGGGATTGAGCTGGGCAAGTGTGGTCATCTCCTGATTCTCTGATGCCAGATCAGAAAGGATTTTATTAGATATAGGTCAGCCAAACTGATTTTTGTCTCAACTAGCCCCTGATGTCTGCTGTTAGGAACCAAATTTACTTTGATATAAAAATGCCTACTGTTGCCAGTTAAAGGGGTTTCTCACCATGGTGTTTCACAGAGTCTCAGACAGCTTCAGATTCACACTGCCTGGTCAGGCTCTGGGTGTTTCTAAAGCAGTGATTAGCATATTTAGCTCATCTATTACTAGCTAAGCAGTACAGTGACACAAGTACAGGAATTTTAATCTGTAGAACGATAAAACTACAGTGCTCCAAAGAGCGAAAACAAGTGCTTATGAAAGGTTTAAAAAAAGCTAATCTTGTTACAGATAAAGGCACTGCTCCGACCATGGTGACATCACTCCCTGCTATCTATCTAATCAGGAAGGGAGATATGGACAGTAATTTATCGACACTTGTGTTCACTCAAAACAGATAAAAGCTCTCTTATCTCCTGATCAAGGCAACAGTAAGAAAACTCCTTTAACCCTGTCATTTCCACACTTAAAGGGAACCTGTCACATAGGTTATGCCCCCCTTGCTGAGGGCAGCACAAGCTAGTGTCAGACCTGCTGTTCCCAGCACTGTGCCTCTTATTCTGTAAGATGCTGGAGTTTTAGGCTATGTTCACACGGCTTATCCACGGAGTAATTGCAGCGACGGATTTCGCCCGCAATTACGCTGTGTGCTGTGCAGCGGGGGCGTGGCGGGGGAACCGGAAGCTCGACGGCCCCATAGACATTCATTATCCACGGCGCGTATCCCGCCGTGATAATTGACATGTCACTTTCTCCCCGCTCGCGAAATACGGCGAGCAGGGAGAGGAGACGGAATCCATAGTTCTCTGTGAGAGCTGTAGATTACCATAATGACTGGGACGGATTTCAGCCGCAATTAGCGCAGTACGGCATGAATTACGGACTGAAATCCATCCCAAAATAAGCCGTGTGAACATAGCCTTAGAGTATTTAATGCTCAAATCTGCAGTTTCAGCCAGAAAAGTCATGAAAAAAGTCAGTTTTTTTCATGTCCCGCCCACCTCAAGTGATAAACCTATTACTTTGAATAGGTAGAAACATGTGAATAACTGTCAGTGGGCGGAGCTAGCCTTTGGTGGGCGGGGCTAACACCTGCTCATGAATAAGATTTGAGCATTAAATTAGTATTATTTATTTTAGAGCGCCCTCAGTTCCAGAGCGCTGTACATTCGGGTTGCATACATAACATAGTTCAAATAACTTAATGCTCTAAGACTCCAGCATCTTACAGAATAAGGGACACAGCGCTGGAAACAGCAGGTCTGACGCTAGCTTGTGCTGTCCTCAGCAAGGGGGGCATAACCTATGTGACAGGTTCCCTTTATTGAGTGCTTTTGGCCATTTTGTAGCTTGTTTGAAACGACCATTGATTGCTGTCAAATCTCTGACGCTCGCACATCATGATATCAGCAGTTGTAGGTGAACTGATACATTTCAGCAACCATTTTCATGGGATGAGACAAGATATCACGGTACGTCACCTTTGCCGTATCACGTATCATGCCGTATCAATGTGTATGCATTGTCTGACAGAAGGATATGGTGGATGCTGACATTCAGCACCTTGTATAGAGTAGGGGACTCGGCGAGCGAGCCCTGGTGCTTTCCTGGGATTCGGGGGCAGGACATGAGTGACTTGCTGTTACCTCGGACACCACGAGCTGTCAGAAGCCATCTGATTCTTTCAGATAAGACCTAGCATATGCTCTGTCTATTCCTCCCAGGACATTTAGTACTGGTGTGCTCTGGATCAGGTATGTCATAGAAAGCCTTTAACTGGTCTATTCACCCCTGGAGCAGAATGTAAGATTAATGGTACTAAGCCACTAGGAAACAAAGGGACCTGTCAGCTATTGTACTAGCGAGCAGACACCGAAAGTAACAATGCCGGCTGGAAACTCAATAGCAAGAGGTATTAGCAGCAGAAAGAGACGAGTGCTGAATGTCAGACAGCACAGGCCTTTTAGGAATTGATTAGAGCATATACTGCATTTTTAGCTCCTTGAAGAGAAAGTTGACAGAGCGGTGACAGGGCAAGCCTAACCGGTTGTCTGCAAAGCCATTTATTGGTACTTATATCTGAAACAGAACACTATTGTCACAGCAAGTGTATCCCAAAAATAGATCCTCCTGTGGCTGAATCCTTGGACGTTCTAATGACAAGGCACCGATCTATGGAGCAGTGACAAAAAAGCCCCAAAATCTGCCCACTTAAATACACACGCACCTGCTTGTCTGCCAAATGCATTCGGAAGGGCGCGCACACTTCAGTCTTGGGAAACACCACCACAAAAGCATCTACAGAGAAACCTCCATAGAATTCGGAACAATAAAAGTGACACATCAAAAGCCTGACTCTATTTTAAGGCCCGTCCCTTCCCCATAGTCACTGTTCTGCTTTTATTTCTGCTAAAATACAGATCAGTCTTTTATTTTCTCATAGAGGTTCTACTTCTAAATCCATTCAGGGAAATGTGATTAATATGGCGGTTACCCCTCAGCTGCCCACTAGCCTCCAGCTAAGGATCTGAGTATTCTGAGACAGACTGGTTGCTAAGGAGGCAGAGCCTGGCAGCCACATTTAAATGGAATGTGTCATCAAAAAATGAGTCATTGTTTAAGTCCCATTTTTATGTTCAACATATGTTTTTGGAATTTTTTTTTTTTTTATTTTTCACATCACTTTCAGTATTTTTTAATAATTCTTAAGTCGTGCAGTTTTCACTTTGGCCACGAGGCCTTGTTTGCACCTCTTTAACAGCAGTCAGAGAGATGCTTTACAGCAGCTTCATGCACATAGGAGACTTAAGACTGACTCAGTCCCATTCACTTCTATAGGAGAGTTTTCTAGTCATGCTCTGTGACCAGGGAGGTGAAAGGGTGAACTGTGACTATCTCCTCTTATGACTGGTGGATCCTGTGTTATCTCTTCACACTGGTGTCTCCTTTCAGTTTGATCCTCTTTGTGCTGATTATGAGCAGACAACTGAGAATCTTTCTGTACAGAACAGGAAGTGTCAGACTATTATTAGGCCTAGTGGCCAAAGTGAGACTGCAGAACTTAAGAATTATTAAAAAATATTGAAAGTGTTATGGAAAATTAAAAATATATATAACCAAAAATTCTTATAATGTGTTGAACACAAAAATGTGAGTTAAACAATAAGTCATTTTTGATGACACATTCCCATTAACAGTTGTATCTGTAAGGAAGGTTTCCATTGCAAGCAGACTGTCACTAAGCTGCTCAGCTCGGGGCTAGATTGTCAATGAACTGACAGTAAATAAAAAAATTTAGACCAACATGTCCCAATACGAATGCGCTATAGTTTTGGTGTATTTTGTGTCAAATATACTCTAGATATAAATGAGCTGCAATGTACTAAAAATGGGCGCATTATACGCTGGGCACGACACATTGTAATGCGCCTAAAAATGTGCATCAAATATAGTAGCAATGATAGGCTGTGTGCCTCCACAACGCAATGCGCCTATCGAGGCGCATGACATACACTAGTAATGATAGGTGATGCACCTCCATAACGCAATGCGCCTCGACAGGGGCATTACATACACTAGCAATGATACGCTATGCACCTCAATTGCGCAATGCACCTTTTAGGCGCATTAAGTTAAATATGCAAGGTGTAACTGGCACCAGATTTTCGAAAGGCTCGTACTTTCAGGCGGACTTTACACTGATTAAATGCGCCTAAAAACTGCCAATTTTCGGACATGTCGCCCTAAGTATCAAAAATGCGGTTTAGACCTGGCTCAAAGGTTTGGCAAATTCTGTGTTGAGTTTTTTATGTCCTGGCACTAGTCATTTCATTGGTAAAACGGACTGGAATATCTGTAAAGTGGCACCACTGTATAGGCTTCATATATGTGACGATATTGTTGGAACAGTCTGCTTTGAACGTTACTAAGACAATTCAGGGACATCATTTCTGTCACTACCCTGTTTCCCCGAAAATAAGACGGTGTCTTATATTAATTTTTGCTCCTAAGGACGAGCTAAGACTTATTTTTAGGGGATGTCTTGGGGGCCGTTTACACGGCAGTGGACACATACCGGCTGGTTTGCCGGACGGTATTTGTCCTGTTTTGCAGCCGTCCCCACGGCCGCAGGGGGGACTGCTTTTCTCCACGATGAGCGGAGAACAGCCCTCCCCCCTCCCATTGAGATGCACATGTTCCGTCCGGAAACGGACGGAAGATTGTGCATGTTCAATGTTTTGTCGCCGGTCCGAAAACCTGTGCAGTGGGGACTGCTGCACGGGTTTTCCATAGAGCACAATTGTGCTCATTTTCGGCCGGTTTTTCAGGCGGTCTGAAAAACCGCAAACCGGCTGAAAAACCGTCCGAAAACCCGTGCAGTGGGGACATGCCCTTATTTTTTAAGAACAAGAATTCACATTTATTGTTGAACAAGAAATCAACATGTATTAATATACCGTAGTGATTTCATCACAAACATCAGCATAAGCAGCCGAACTCTGAATTGCATAAAAAAAATGCACTATGTCTTATTTTCAGGGGATGTCTTATTTTCGGAGAAACATGGTATCTCTGCGCTCAAACTGAGAACACAGAAATGAGGTTTTACCTATGGTTGTCATCGTCTAGATAATATGGGGCAGGGTGATGCATAAGCGGTATATGTCTCTCTTGCTGCTAAGGTGTCATAATACACCAGTCTCATTATATCCAACCACGTCCTATGACAACACATCATTTATCTCAAGGAATAATGTGGTTAATACACATTTTTTGATGTTCTTGTAGCTTCATCCGGCTGCTATGCGGTTGTTAGGTCCTCCAAATATCTGCACATTGTGCGAGTTTTCTCCTTTTGGCCTGAAGATAAAAGCCTTATTGTATTCTCAGCGGGATTATTACGTAATAGACAACATTTGATGAATAATATATGAGATCACATGTGTTTTGTGCAATAAAGGTCACTAATGGTGTGGTAAAGTGTATCTGAGTTGGGCATTGGGATCGGGGCCATTAGCCTCCTGTGATACAGTGATACTTCAGTTTTACATGCTGCTATCAGATAAGTTTGCATACCTTGGAGACATATGTTTGGACAGACACTCAGATGTTATCTGCGGAATGTGGACAGGTTTTCCCAACACATAGAGTTAATGATAGAATACACATGTCCTGAGCGAGGTCGCCAAGTCTGCTTTGAAGATCAGGTGCGTGGCATATGCCATTTGTGTGATGTAACCGCCTATAAACAATGCATCATTGTGTCCCGGCACAGTCGGTTGTGGATAAAATGATATGTATCAAAGGAATAGATGTCTCTTTACAGAGTGTGATTTTAATTAAAACTTGCTTCCCTTTTTGCACCATATTAATGCTTAGGAACGTAAAAAGTAAAGCGGAGTTGCATAATTTATTTAGTCTCAGAATGAAGGAGTCTCCCATGGGGACAACCGTTTTACAATCGCCTACCTCCTCAATATTTCTTCAGTTTAAACAACAAGAGTATAGCATACTAATACACTGAAGCCTGAGGGCCCCGTGTAAGGATATGATATGGGCTCCTTGGTCTCCTATACCTCATCTCAGAGCATACCCCATTATATGTGTCTATTAACAATCCAACACAATGCGCCATAAAATTCATTAGCTAAGTCTCTTACATGCCGGCTTTTAGGCTTGGAGTGGATCCCCTTATCTTCTAGGCCCCTGTTTTACATACACGGGAGAAGGAGAAACCCCTGGAGCTCCCCTAGGCAAGGGACTAAGTGAAAGAGAATATGACCTCATGTGTAGTAGCTGTGCGGTGGCCCAAAGAGTCAACTCCTCTGGTGGGCCAAAGGCGCCCTAGTTCGACACTGTTCACAGATAAGATGTTTGCATGTTAATACACCATACAATAATGTACATGAAACAGTAGAGTGGGATGAGATAAAACAACACAATACTTACTATATCTTGTTGTATATCAATGTGTGCTGTGTTGAAGCTGTGGTCTGGTCTGTGCATCATTTCTATGCAGATGTCCATTGTGGAGTGATTTCATAGTACCCTTTTTAATTCATCATTACATTGAGCCGTCCAAACCAAATGCAAATACTTCAGCAGATACACCTGAACATTACTTTGTAACTTAAGGGGGCAGATTCACTGGGGAAAATTTACTTATCCTATCTAATACTTTAACAACATTAACTGAGACTAGGCAGTCCAAGAATGCAGTAATTTTATCATAGTGGCTAATGGTAAATATGGCATATCTTCAGAGATGTTTACATTTTTACCACCAATTGGTTGGGTTAGTTTGGTGTACAGTGTTACATATCAAGCCATGGTCCTTATCACATAGCTGCACCTCTGTCTCCAAATTATATCCCTTATCGTTAAGCAACACCCCTTGTCTCCAAGCCATAGCCTTTGTCACTAAGCTTCACCCCTATGTCTCCAAGCCATACCCTGTTTCATTAAGTTTCACCCCTTGTCTCCAAGCCATAGCCTTTGTCACTAAGCTTCACCCCTTTGTCTCCAAGCCATACCCTGTATCACTAAGTTTCACCCCTTGTCTTCAACCCATAGCCCTTGTCACTAAGCTTCGCCCCTTTTTCTCCAAGCCATACCCCGTATCACTTAGTTTCACCCCTTGTCTCCAAGCCATACCCCGTGTCACTAAGTTTCACCCCTTGTCTCCAAGCCATAGCCCTTGTCACTACGGTTCACCCCTTGTCTCCAAGCCAGACCCCACATCAGTAAGCTTCACCCCTTGGTGTCCAAGCCATACCCCGTATCACCAAGTTTCACCCCTTGTCTCCAAGCCATACCCCGTATCACCAAGTTTTAACCCTTATCTTTCCACTGCCGGGGAAATCTCCTATTATGGGGTCTCCTTTTAAATGGATGACTGACCATGTAATAGATGAGTGGTTTGGGCCCACTTGAGCAAGAACCTTTCTTTGTAAGTGGCTCTCCATGTGGGCTGATAGAGAGGGGTACCCAAGTCTATGATGTCTATAAAGGGACATATGAGAGGATTTATATTTATGCCAACCCTTACTTTGCGTATGTGAGGAGAACACGAAGTGCTTTTTAGAATTGGTTGAGAATGTTCACATGAACATAGTGGAAGGTTTTTCTCTGCTGATAATTGTTAACATAGAATTAACCATACTCGCCAACTTTCCCACTTTTTCCAGGAGACTCTCAAAAACTGGGATGTGAAGGGGTTGAAGATTTTGAGAACTTTGCCCCAAAATGGACGTTCTCAGGAGGTCTGCTCGTTGTGTAGATGGGGACTTTCCTGATGTGGGGCTAATTGGAATATAAGAGGTTTGCAATTATGGAATTAATATTGGTTAATTAAAAAGGTTTCTTAGGTTTTAAAAAAAATGGTCTGCAGTTTTCCACAAACGGCACCTCGGCTATCCGCGAGCTATGACTGGTTCAACATTTATTCAATACCAAACACAGCTCATGGAGAGACGTGGATCTTTTTTTTTTTAGCCCTGGACTTCCCTTTGTCTCTGCACTTAGATTAGCATGGTGCCCAGTCATTTGGTACACACAACAAATTTAACAATATGTTTTCTGGTTCCAAATGTGGATATGTTAAGGTCTAGGACGATAATGAACAGATATAATAATTAGACGCTGAATGGTGTTTGTGATAAACTATAAATATTGATTGAGTAAAATGGCTTTTCCAAAATATTCTTTTTCTGGCTTGATGGTGGTGGAATTGGTATAGTATAATAGAACTACTAGAGGTATAGAGAATGCCTAAGGGTCAAAAATCACTTTAAAATATAACTTTTAATACTATCATATTAAAAATTCACCTAGTATCAAATATTAGAAAAATAATAAACAAAAAGCAGAGCACTCGCCCCAACAAGGGCGACCCCGCACTAGAACACCCTAATGATGAATTACAGTACTACAAAAGAAAAACACTAAAACATATAACGGGGACAGAAAAAAATGGTATAGTACATCATTGTACTGCCTGGAATATGAAAATGTTATTAAAGTTGACACTGCTTTATAACAACCTCATACACTAATGAGTCATCACATTAAAACCAAGTGCCTAATACTGTGTAGGTCCCTGTTGTGCTGCCAAAACAGCCATGTTAAGACATGGACTCTACAACACCCTGAAGGTGTCCTATGGCACTTGGCTTTAAAATGTTAGCAGCTTTGAAGCATCATTGATCAGACTTGTTTTCCAGAGTCCGATTGAGATCTGGGGAATTTGGAGGCCAAGCCAACACCTTGAACTGTTTGTCATATTCTTCAAACCAATCTTGACCACTCTTTGTAGTGTGGTAGGACTCATTATCCTGCGGAACGAGGCTACTGCCCTCAGGAAATAATGTTATAATGCAGGGGTGGATTTGGTGTGCAGTACTGTCCAGGTAGGTGGTATGCATCGTTAGTAAATTGGTGAAGCCAGCTCCTTCCACAGTGCTTGGTGCTCGGATGTCTGCACAAGCTTGCATAACGCCCTTACTCATAACAATGTGCTAAGCCCGAAACGCGTCAGCGTAATGGTCCTAGTGACTGTCTGGCCACCACTCCTAGCCGCTGACAGTGTGCTTTTTTCCATTTTTCATGTTTTTATGAATTATCTACAATAAATTTTTGCATGTTTTTAATCATTTCAAATGGGTCGTGCTGGATCATCTTTCAATTTACTCAGGTGGTATGCATCACCGGTGTCATGTGTAACATCCACAAAAATGTCAGGACCCAAGGTTTCTCAGCGAAACAGAGCATCACACCGCCTCCACCAGCATGTCTTATCCCCATTGTGCTTCCATGTGCCACATCTTCCCCTGGTAAATGGCACACATGCACCCAACCGTTCGCACAACGTAAGAGTACGTCCACACAACATCCTGAAGCTGAGTATTTTGACAAGGTTTTCAGTGTGGATTTTAGGTTCGTTTTGTTTTTCAGATTTACAGTCTCATTCATCTCTATGGGGTTTATTACATGGATCCAACATAGAAATACGAATTGAACATTTTCTACGTTTTTTTGCAAAAACCACCATTTTTTAAAATCTGACCTCAAGAAAACCTGAGTCGTGTGGACTACACCTCAGATTTTTTAATTGAGGTCTATGGGGGCAGTTTACAGATTTTTATGGTTTTTGATACCCGAATCGGTGTAAAAATCAGACTGTAGATGCTTGTTGTTTAGACGGACACTAGAGATATTGTGATCACACCAGGCCATTTTCCTTTTCTGCTCCATGGTCCAGTTTTGATGCTCATGGGCCCATTGTAGGTGGTGTTGTACTGTTGGTGGAAGACAGGATCAAACATGCCTGTAGCTATAGCGACCAGTGCTGGCAGCCTATCATGAGAGATTGAGCAGGTATGTAGCTATAGCAACATGAGGAGCTGATGCAGCCCATATAAGAGGGGATATCTAGGAATAGATAGGACACTGTTAATAGACATATACAGTCATATGAAAAAGTTTGGGCACCCCTATTAATCTTAATCATTTTTAGTTCTAAATATTTGGGTGTTTGCAACAGCCATTTCAATTTGATATATCTAATAACTGATAGACACAGTAATATTTCCGGATTGAAATGAGGTTTATTGTACTAACACAAACTGTGCAATATGCATTAAACCAAAATTTGACCGGTGCAAAAGTATGGGCACCCCAACAGATCCTAGTAGATCCTGTAGATCCTGCTTTTGCAAAAATAACAGCCTCTAGTCGCTTCCTGTAGCTTTTAATCAGTTCCTGGATGAAGGTATTTTTGACCATTCCTCTTTACAAAACAATTCAAGTTCAGTTAAGTTTGAAGCGGGCTGTCCATGCTCGGCGACCATCAAAGTATCCCACAGATGTTCAATGATATTCAGGTCTGGGGACTGGGATGGCCATTCCAGAACATTGTAATTGTTCCTCTGCATGAATGCCTGAGTAGATTTGGAGCTGTGTTTGGGATCATTGTCTTGCTGAAATATCCAATCCCCGGCTCTTCAAATTCATCACTGATTCTTGTACATTATTCTGAAGAATCTGCTGATACTGAGTTGAATCCATGCGACCCCAACTTTAACAAGATTCCTGTGCCGGCATTGGCCACACAGCCCAAAGCATGATGGAACCTCACCAAATTTTACAGTGGGTAGCAAGTGTTTTTCTTGGAATGCTGTGTTTTTGGGACGCCATGCATAACGCCTTTTTGTATGACCAAACAACTCAATCTTTGTTTCATCAGTCCAGGACCTTCTTCCAAAATGAAGCTGGCTTGTCCAAATGTGCTTTAGCATACCTCAGGCGACTCTGTTTGTGGCGTGCTTTCAGAACGGCTTCTTTCGCATCACTATCCCATACAGCTTCATCTTGGCAAAGGTTGCTGTATGTTGACCGTTGCACGTGCCCATCTGCAAGCAAGTGATGCTGCTGCTTTGGAGGTGTTGTGGATTGTCCTGATGTTTCACCATTTTTTTCTCTGCCTTTCTGTATTTTCTTGGCCTGCCACTTCTGGGCTACAAGAACTGTCCTGTGGTTTCATTTTTACTAGTCCTCACAGTGGAAACTGACAGGTTAAATCTTGAGACAACTTTTTGTATCCTCCCTGAACAACTATGTTGACAGTCTTTGTTTTCGATCATTGAGAGTTTTTTGGGAGCCTGATGCCACTCTACGGAGATTCAACTAGGAGAACACTTGCATTGGACACTTAGGAGTTGTCTTCCCACAGGGTTTCAAAGATGCAGAAAGAATTCTCTGTCACTTCCGGTCATATAATTTGCATAAGTCATGCTTGTACAGCTCATTGTGCTTTGATGCTAATTAGATTGATTAGATTAGCTTCTCAAATATCAAGACTTCTATTGATCCCAAAACAAGCCTATGCAGAAGCTGTTTACTTGAGATAAATCAGCTTTTTACTGTCTGGCAGCCAGGACAGACTGACACTGCTGCTGTGTGTGACTCACTCTCTGTTCCTCATTGAACAACGCCCAGGAGATTGTTTACAGGTCGGTTACTGAGGGACTGAAATAGCCAAGGAGTATAAATTACTTGGTATGCTTTTAGGAAAAAGAGGAACATATTGGAAATGTCTTTATTTTGTGTTCCTACAATTTGAGAAGCATTCTTTTGTAGGGACACCCCTTTAAATACCTTTTCTCATCATTGGATACACCTGGCTATGAAGTTCAAAGCTCAGTGAGGTTACAAAACCAATGTTGTGCTTCAGAAAGTCAGTAAAAAGTAGTTAGGAGTATTCAAATCAATAAAATGATAAGGGTACCCACATTTTTGCACCAGTCAAAATTTGGTTTAATGCATATTGCACATTTTGTGTTAGTACAATAAACCTAATTTCAATTCGGAAATATTACTGTGTCCATCAGTTAATAGATATATCAAATTGAAATGACTGTTGCAAACACCCAAATATTTAGAACTAAAAATGATTAAGATTAATAGGGGTGCCCAAACTTTTTCATATGACTGTATTGCAAATTGACTTGTTTTTGCAAGATCTTTAACATAAAAAGCAATCCTTGTAGTGAGACAACCCCTTTAAGTAAAGATAGACTGGAGGCCACCGACCGTTGCTTCAGCACTGGAATGGTATTGAGTGCAAAGGTTAGTTTTATTATGCAGCTTAGCCTACTTTTATTTTAGAAATAGAAGTTGAACAACCACTTTAAAGGGAATCTGTCGCCATTTTTGTTTACTTATTAAATCAAGACCCTGGTTCATATTCTTTTCTTCTTAGCTGTTTTTTATTTTCTGATTGTAGATTTTCAATTCAGTCATCTATACATGATTATGGAGGCGACCATCTTGCCTGCACTGCTTTAACAGCATTAAGAGAGATGCTTTACAGCAGCTTCATGCACTAGGAGCCTGTAAACAGGAGCAGACAGATTGACTTCTATAGGAGAGTTTTCTAGGCATGCCCTATGACCTGTGAAGAAGTCAGTGTGTGGGGAGGAGGAGAGGATGAACTGTGACATCTCCTATTGTGACTGGTGGATCCTGTGTTATCTATACACATTGGTGTCCCCTTTCAGTCTAATCCTGCTTGTGCTGATAATGAGGAGACATTGAAAATCTTTCTCTACAGAACAGGAAGTATCAGACTATTAATAGACCTAGTGGCCAAAGGGAAAGCTGCAGGACTCAAGAAAACAAAATATTGAAAGTGATATGGAAAATGTAAAAAAAAAATATCCAAAAATTCTTAAAAAATGTGTTTAATATAAAAACATGAGCTAAACAAGAAGTCATTTTTTTTTTTGTAAACATAATTTTTATTAAATTTTACAATAACAAAAACATATAACTGTCCATTAGATGAGATACTACTTGATACACAAAGAAATAATATAAGGCATCATTACTACAGATAAGAAAAGTACTAAGCAATGAAAGTACAAAATAGCACTAATGACATACTTTGGTATCCTAATAATAAGAATGAAGCAAAAGAAGTCGCCATCTTCACTAAAGAAAAAAAAAAAGTAATAAAAAAGTAACCCCCCCCCAAAAAAAAAACAAAAACAACACAGAACAGTGGTACCCATACGCAGTTATGTATAAGAGACATAATCACATACACCTATGTAATCAAGTAAGGTCTGGAATAAAAAGTTAAAACAAATCCTGTGCTGATACAATGCTGCGGGATCGCCACACGGCCCTCATCCCCCAAAGCCCAAGGGAGAGAAATAGATAAAGGACAAATTCACGCCCAACACTGACACACAGTTACCCAGGGAGTATCCAGGGCGTGGTGCCAGGATATGGAATAAGTCATTTTTTTGATGACACATTCCCTTTATCCCTATTGAAGTGAATGAGCCTGAGCTGCAATATCACACACAATCTGTGGACAGGTGCAGCACTGTTTTTAAAAATTCCTGACATCCCCCTTTAGAATTGATGCCGTAGAAGCATTGTCACCTTGCAGAACAGCATCGTTGGGCTTTACTCTCTGCTGTATACAGCATCTGAACTGGTATCTTGCTTCCCGGTATATATCAGGGCGTGCTCTTCTAGCTAGTCTTGACACTTTTATGTCACTGGCTGTTCATGTGTAACCGGCCTGCAGGCTACGGAGCTGCTTTCCTTTCACTCCTATTTCAAACCCTTTTATGACAATTATTTTGTATTTTGAGAATTGTCTGGGAGGTTTTCTTAAAGCATGAAGCGATGAAAGGCTTACAAGATGGCTTTTGAAGTCTTCTAGTGTGAGCTAATGGTGTCTGCATGGCAGGGAGCTGTAGACTGCTGGATGAGGTCATGGAAATCAATTTGAAATGCAATTTGTGATATAATAGGAAAGCCGAGGGCTGAGTTATGGGTCATATTTATGGATCTCAGGAGCAGCTAATTATTAGTGGTTTTATAATTCCTCAGCGCTTTTTGTAATGAAATGAAGGTCTAAGTGTTCGATCTATAAATATGAGGGACAAGCGAGCAGTAAGCTGGCACTCGGGGAAGTGCACAGTGGGAATTCCCAGGTGTAGTCTTTCAATGTAGTGGCCCATAATTTGGTGTCAGACTGCGGGGAAGAGTTCAAGTCTTTAAAATGGCGCTTGGATTTTACAGAATTGTCAAATATTAAAGCAATCATTGAGGAGGTCACCTAATGTACTAGCGATAACGCTGAGCTCTGATCGGATGATTTTATTGAGGATTGTGTCTGGTACTTTAGCAATCCTCCGATGCCTTTCAACGTACGTGGCCCTTTTTCTCAAGTACACATTTTTATGTCTTATTGGATATAGATCAGTCTTGCTTGATATTTTTTTAATTTAACAGAAGCTTTCTGAGATATTTCCAGATCTACCCCCATGTAGGAGGGGGTAGCCTTCCCAAGAAAAAACGGCCACCCCATTACTGGGATCATTGGGTGTCCCTGTGGTCAGACCACCACAAATGACACTTTCAGTTGATTACTCTACCTGAACCATTGATTTGATCACTGGAGGTTTAGATTTAAATCTTTGTTCATTTTTTTTGTTTTTTCAAATTTCCCTTGCCATCAATTAAGAAGGACTTTCATCATTTAATTAAAACATGTGTCAAACTCAAGGCCCTGTTTAATCCAGCCTGCCGTATCATTTTATGTGGCCCACAAGAGCTTACATAAGGTCCACATGCAGAAGGACCAGTTCTCCAGTTTCCCTTGAGGACAAAGCCAGTGCTTGGTACAGGCAAAGGTGGCACCAGCAGAGGAAATGGGTACCATTTTGGATTTGGAGCTCCAGGACACACCTCCCCACCACTCTGTTCAGCAACTTTCCAAGAGTAGTAGAGCTCCGACAGGCCTACCCAGGCACCCTTTGGGGGACAAAGCCAGTCTTGGCAGAGGAAAAAGGGTGGTTTGGGTGGCCCGCAAAAAGAAAAGGGGGGGTACCATTTTGGATTTGTAGCTCCAGGGCACACCTCCCTACCACCGTTCAGAAATTTTTCCCGAGAGTAACAGCTCGACAGCCCAACCCGGGGCCCCCTTTGGGGGGGGGACAAAGCCAGTGTTTGGCAAGGAAAAGGTGGGGCAACCTGCACAGGAAGTGGGTACCATTTTGGATTTGGAGCTCCAGGGCACACCTCCCTACCACTCTGTTCAGCAACTATCCGAGAGTAGTACAGCTCTGACAGCCCTACCCAGGCACCCTGTGAGGACAAAGCCAGTGCTTGGCAGAGGCAAAGGTGGTGGCACCTGCACAGGAAGTGGGTACCATTTTGGATTTGTAGCTCCAGGGCACACCTCCCTAGTACTCTCAGTAGCACAGCTCTGACAAGACTACCCAGGCACCGTGGCCACCATCCAAGGTAGGAACCTTGGTGCTAAAGAGGTGGATTTACAACCTTAACGGACATCTTGGCCTTTACTGACCACATTTTGCACCATGGCTTTTGATAGCAACAAAATTTCAAAATTGGGACCTTCAGTGAAAATTAATTTGACACCCTTGATTAAAAACACCCAAACCTTTTGGCCTACCAATATTGTGGTAAAATTCCTCAGGAATAGGGAATTCTAAAAATTTAAAAGGTTTATGCACAATGGACCTTGACTTTAATCATTTGTAAGGTCTCAAACCCCTTTTCCTTCTGTCCTTGATGAGGATAAAAAAAAAGGAACCCCTTTTTAAACCCTCCTGTTACCCGACGACAACTACACATTCATAGGTAAAAATAAATTTTTATTTTTTAAACAAGGAAAAAAAAATGAAAAGGGCCAATGAGCTCAGCAGAACAGATACTCCCTTGGCACCAAGGTACTCGCTACTGTTTAGCACAAACACATTCACTAGCTGCATACAAATATTGGAGGCTTCTGGATTTTACTACTTGGCTCCATTTTTTAAAGTTTTTTTTTTTTTTTTTTTCCCGGCCCCATCATTTTTTGGCTTTTTTAACCCCCGGTTCTGCTACTTTTTGTTTTGTGTGTCTTCCACTCCTGTATCTAAGCTTTTTCTCTGCACTGATGTAGATCTAAGAGCGGGGAGGACATTCCATTTCCTAAAACACTTGTTTTGCTCGTTAAAAACCCACAAAAGCTGGGAAAAAAAAGAGAATTACACAGATTTCTCAAGGCTGTCAGTGCAGATACCAGTCCCATTTGTATTCAAATCAACTTCCCATATAACTTCTTAACCTTCATTCCCGGAAAAATAGAAACAGTGAGGGGGGGCCCGATGTCTTTTATCTATTACTTTGGGAAAAGTGTAGAAGTCTTTAATTAACTAGGCACATTGTTAGTTTTTCAGCATAGTCCACACAGGAGGGATAGATGCAACGTATGTCTCCTAGTTGCAAAAATGGATGTAAAAACAAAAACGGGTCCCACATCCCAACTTACACCTTTCTAGTTTTCCTTTTTTTGGGGAAAATAGGTTTTTCAGTAAATAATTTTTAAGGCTGGGGGTTTTCAAGGGGTTATTTGCAGGGGTGTAATTTTACCTCCGCAATTACCCCGTGTGGCCAGGGGGGAGGCCGGGGTCAATGCGGGGGCCGTACCTCCCCGGCCCATAGTTTTTCTTTCCCGCGGGCGTAAATTACATTCACTTATCTCCCCCCCCCGTCGATACGCCAAAGGGGGAGAGGAACGTAATCCATATTTCCTTTTGGAGAACCCGGTTTTTACCGGGAAGACTGGGAGGGGGATTCCAGCCGTAATTTGCCACTCCGGGGGCGCGTAATTAGGACTGAAATACGTCCAGTTTTAAGCTTTTGAAAAATGCCTTACAGAGGGAAGAGACTTGTGGGGAAACTGTTAACACCCTCCTTCTACATTTTTTATCTGTCCACTCTGTCTGTTCTTTCTGGGCTAAGAAATTCTGGAGAATTTAGAACCATGTAACTAAAGCTCTTTGAAAAGTCTTGGTTAAGGGCCCCCCCCCCCCTGGGGCAGGGGTTTTCGGCCGGTTTTTTTCAGCCGGTTTGGGTTTTTCAGACCGCCTGAAAAAAACCGGCCGAAAATGACCAAGGGGAGCTTAGGGAAAAACCCGTGCAGCTCCCCAAACCCACAGGTTTTTCCATCGGGGTGGTTTTGCCCCCGGGGGGCCCCGGTCCGGGTAATAACATTGTGCAAGCAAAACTTCTGCCCGTTACCGCGGATTTTCTTCTCAATTGTAAAAAGGGGGCTCATCCGGGAGAAAAAAACCCAAAACCCCCCCCCCCAAACCCCACGGGGGGAAACGCCCCTAAGACTTTCTTTGTGAACCAAAAACCCAAAATCGGGGCGCCCCCTTTTGACTTAACTTTTTTAAAAAATGAAAGGGGACTCGAAACTTTTACCTGCCCTTTTTCATACATGTTCCCTCATATGTTGAAATTTTTTGGGAAAGGTCATGGTAACAAGATAGCCAAGGGCATATTCATGATTTTTAAAGGGGACGGAGGATATGGACATAAGTCTATACATTTGCTTAGCACATGAGTACATACAATAAAAAGGGCACAAAAAACAAAATTTTTACAAATATTCTCACATATCATACTGTCCACCACTACACACTTGAACACTACACTTTAAAATCAATTACACACAAACCCCCCTTTTATACAGTGACACATACACACTAATTTCATACTTTCACAACAGAAACCTGGACACCCCTAAACATACGTATTTTTAAAATACCATATACACACGAAAAAACACAATCAACCAATATATAATTCACAAAAACAAATTGTCTTCTAGCTGGATAGGGGTCAGACTTAACTGGCCCTGGGGAGTTCCGGGGAAAAACCCCCTGGGCTTGGCAGGCATGGGGATGCTTTTCAGGGAGAAAGGCAAAGAGAGAGAGACAGTCATGTACATATTTTAAAAAGGAAAGGGTGGCCCCCTGAGTCAATGCATGGGGGCCCCGGGTCAACTCACTGGGGGCCCCGGATAACTGCAGGCGGCCCTTTGGGGGTCAACTGCACTGGCTGGCCCCAGGAGTCAACTGCACTGGCTGGCCCCAGGAGTCAACTGCACTGGTGGGCCCAGGAAGTAAACCCCCCGGGGGGGAAAAATTTTGGTGGAGGCCCCCCCAAAAATAATTTAAAAATCTTCAGTGGGGGGCCCCCAAATCAATCCTACGGTGGGCCCCGGCCCCCATCTGGATGGTGGAGTGGTCAGTAACTTTAAACATTCCTAAAAACCAACGAGGAGTTATGGCACAAAGGTTTTGTCCATAACTTTTCCCCTTCATTGTGTGTACCCGTAAAGGTAACCTATACTATAGGTTTCAAGATAGCTTCTAGAGTGGTTTAACTGGCACCAGACATATGCATTATTTTATCATTAGAAAGCTGAGAATGTACAACCTTCGGGGTTTGGTTCAGCTTACAACCAACCGGGATTTTGCTAAATACGGACGATCCTCTTCAAAGAGGGGGTTTTTTTTAACAACGCGTTTCGTGTTCTCAGTACGAACACGTTGTCAGGTTGATCACTGAATGTGTGTATGCAGTTTATAAAAAACCCCTTTTAAAAATTTTTTAAAAAAGGGACGTACATCTTTTTTTTTGTTTGCTAATTAGGAAGGGTGTTATAATGTTATTACTTTAGAGGCTCCTATTTTAAAACCCCCGGGTCTAAAATCACCCCAAAACTAAAATTTTTTATTAAAACAAAAAAAATTTAAAATTAAAAAATTTTCAAAAAAAATTTGTGCTTGTTTTTTAAAAATTTTGGGAAAATCTTTTAAAAAAAAAAGAAAAATTTAGGGGGAATTTCCTAAAGGTGGGTTTTTCCCCCTTAACGGGTTTTTTTTACCTTCAAACATGAAAAAAAAAAAAATAAAAAAAAAGGAAATGGATTTTTTAAAAAAAAAAAAATATAATATATAAAAAATTTAAAGTACCTTTTTTTAAAAATTAAAAAAAATTTTTTTTTTTTTTGGGTTTTAAAATGGGGGTAAAATTTTTTTTTTTACCTTTTAAAAACCCATTTTTTGGGTTTTTTTTTTGGGTTTTTTTCTTTTCGGGCTTTTCTTTTTCTGCCCCCCCACTTTTTTTTGAAAAATTTATTTGAAAATTTTTTTTAAAAAAAAAAAAATAAAAAAAGAAAAAAAAATTTTTAAATTGAAATTTTTAAATGGCGTTTTAAAATCGGCCTGGGGGAAAAAAGGTTTTTCAAGGTTAAAAATTTCAGGCCCCCAAAAGTCCATTTTAAAAAAGCCCGGGGGTTTTTTAAAAAAAAAAGGGGGGAATTAATTTTCCCCCGGGTTTTTCCCAAATTTTCCCCAAAAAAAAGCACCCGTATTTGGTGGGCAGGGGGGGGCCCCCCGATTTTCATGGGCCCCCGAAGTTATGTTTTTAATTGCTTTTTGGTCAAAATTTTTTGCTTTTTAAAAAAACCTGAGAAAAAAGGGAAAACCCCCCCCCTTTTTTTCGGTTAAATTTGGGAAAAGGGGGGGAACTTGGGGAAAAACGTCCAACCCCAAAAAAAGCAAAACCCCCCTCTCAAAATTTATTGGGGATATGGTCTGGGTTTTTTTTTACCCCCCATAAAATGAAGGGGCTTTTAAAATTGGGGGAAACCCCAAAAAAAAAAAATTTTTTTTTGGGGTGGAAAGGGAAACCCCCAAAAAAAATTCCCAAATTGATTTGGGATCTAAACCTTTTTTTAACATTTACCTTTTCCCCTTTTCCCCAATGAGATGGGGGTAATTAATAATTTTTAATTTCCAGCCAAGTTAATTTTTTTAAAAATTTTCCAACTTTTGGGGATTTTAAATCCTCCCAGTTCTGCAAGGTGTTTTTTTTCTCGGGTTTAAACTTAATGGACCATTTGTGTTTTTTTATATTTTTTAAATCTTTTTTTCCCCAATATTAATGGGCCCGCATTTTTAAAATATTGCCAATTTTAGCCCAAATTGAAATTTTCCCTTTGGGGTTTTCCCGAATTAAAAAAAAAGGGCATCCGGAAAGAAAAACACCTTTTTCCCCTTTCCCCTTCCCAAAAAAAGAAAATTTTTTAATTTTTTTTTCTCAAAAAAACCCCAATTTTTTTTTTCATTTTTCCTGACAAAACTTTTTTTTAAAAAAACTCAAATTATTAAATTTTTTGTTTTTATAAAAAACCAAAAAACCCCCAATCTAAAATTTAGAATAAAAAATTTAAATTTTTTTTTGGGTTTTTTTTATTTTAAACAGGGCATGTTTTTTTTTTGAAAAAAATTCAATGAATAAAAATTTTCCCAAAAAAAACTCACTAGTTTAAAAAAAAAAAAAAAAAAAAAAAAAGAAAAAAAGAAATCTTAGACAAATACAGATATCAATGATGTGGATAAAGAAAAATCTTTTCTGAGGTATAGACCCAGTAAGGTTTACCTGTCTGTTACATCTGGCCTAGTATTGTTGCAGTACAAATACGATTTACATAGATACAGTACATATAGATCGGATAAGGCTTAGCTACAAAAAATTATTTAGTGATCCAAATCCTATGAGAGAGCTTTCTACAACTGCTGAAACCCAATTTTTTTTGCCGGTAATTGGAAGGCTTACTTTCTCCCACTGGATACTCATCTGTCCTGAAAGTGAAATGTTTTAGGCTATCTATTGAATTACTGGAGTAAAGTGTACTTCAGATGAAAAGATTAGTTAAAACAAAAGGTCAGCAGTCAAGTTCAGTGTAAACGGTAATGAAAAGAAGAGAAAGTCACACATTATAATTGCCAGTTAATGGAGGTATCAAGGCCGAGTTAAAGGACTGCAGTACATTGCACATGCCTCGTAGCCATCAGAGCTGAAAAGAGCGCAAAGATGAATCCGAGTCGCATAAGCCATCTTTGAGGATCGGAAGATGGAAAGGAGCAGCTTTGTCAATGTTATAAAAAAAATACTTTGTATTTTTGTACTTTGTATTTTTATTTTTTTTTATTTTTACTTTTTTATTTTATTTATTTTTATTTATTTTATTTTACTTTTTTACTTATTTTACTTTATTTACTTTTTATTGTTTTGGTACTTTGTATTTGTTGTACACAACATTGACAAACCTCAAAACCAGAAATAATAATAAATCTACTTGGAATTTGTGAGAAAACAAAATCACTGCATAGCAACAGCAAATCCCTACTCTAAAATATAACTTGTATTAAATCCTTTAAAAGTTTATACAGATAAATACTAACCTACTACCACTAAACAAATACTATCACTATCATTATCCTAACATAACCCTAATTCGATCAGGTATTCGTCCCAAAAAGGACGGCCCGATCACCGATGACTACCCCTAGCGGTTTCTATCCCTATATTCCAAATATTACAAATATTATCATTTAATATTGGAATATAGGGATAGAAACCGCTAGGGGTAGTCATCGGTGATCGGGCCGTCCTTTTCGGGACGAATACCTGATCGAATTAGGGTTATGTTAGGATAATGATAGAGAGAGTTTTTGTTTAGTGGTAGTAGGTTGTAATTATCTGTATATATTTTTAAGGGATATAATAAAAGTTATATTTTAGAGTAGGGATTTGTTGTTTCTTTGCAGTGATTTTGTACACAACATTGATCATATTACAAGACTAAGAAAGAGCAATGAGATCAATTTTAGGTCCTTAAAGTTTCCTCCACAACAGAAGAGACAGATGTTTTAGTGTAGGATCTACTTTTTGAGGAGCATGAGTTTTGTGATCTACCAAGGGATGGGGAAGAAGTAAATGTGGACACTGTGGTAGATGAGATGACACATATTATACTTAAGTACATAACAAAGTTAAGTTTAAAGAAACGAGCCAACAAGCTATCATCTTGTGACCTACTAAGACAGAACATCGCCAAATACTATATAATCACCATGACTGGGTAAACAGCCTGTAACTAGAAGCCATCTCTACACTAAAAATTTCTAGCAGTGCGCACTGTATAACCACCATCTTGATGTTTACATAGTACTCGGTAATGGCTTGTGATATTAGATCACAAGGTGATATTTTGTTGGCTGGTTCAATTTCTTACTCCAGTTAATCTAGCATTCAGAAATTAGCATGGAGTAGAAATAGAACTGGTGCTCCCAATAGTAACATGTTGTAAGTTTTTTTTTTTTCTTTAATTTTTTTTAGGTAAGTCAAAAACATAAAAGTTATTCACATTTTGCGGTAGGAAATGTAGTACTGGGAAATTGTTAGGTTAGTAACTGTGTTTTACCTACAAACAATAATTAGAATTCACTGGAACATTTTTGGAAACCATTTCACAGCCTGAAAGAAAGTTCTGCTGGTCTTTGACCATCTCTTCGCTAGATCTTGTTGAATTTGGCCACCTTCTGTATAATTCGGAAGGGTTGGGCAGGGTGGCCTGTTTATAGCAGAGTTGGCATTAATTGCTGTACAAATGTCAGGCCACACTTGGATGTGTTTGTTGACAATGGCTAATTTTAAGGAGTCATCCATCATGTGGAGTTGTCAACGGACTCTAAATAAAAAACTAATGGTGTATGAAGGCATTCCGTTTTCAAATATAATTCCAAGAAACCATTAGCAAGTGAAGAAATTATGTTTTGTAGACATAGCCACAACGATTTCATCATTGGGTCTATATTTACGGTACTTTTTTATTATGTTCTTCATTAAGTTTCAAATAGAATCTAAGGGCGACATGTCAGAAAAAAAGCGCCATCACGCTAGTTTTAATGCGCATTAAAAGAGTGTATAGTGCACGTGAATGAACCTGTCAAAAATCTTGCATCTGGTATACCTTGCATAGCGTAATTGATGCACCTAATCTTGCGCATGGCATAATGTAGGTGCATAGCATGTCATTGCTAGCATATTTGATGCACCTACCTTAGGCGCATTCAAATGTGTCGTGCCTGTCGTATAATGCGCCTATTTTTGGTGTAGTACAGATCATTTGTATAGAGAATAGGGAGTCAATAGTTTTGTGGTGCAAAATACACCAAAAAAAGGCCCAGTCATAATGGGACATGTCGCCCTAAGAATATAACAAGACAGTAAACGATGTCAAGATGCAGAACCATCATCCAAGGTGGACAGTCTAAAAGAAACCTTGTTGTAGTGACTACATGGTGGTTGGATGACTGCCCTTAAAGTGTCATGGAGCTAGCTTTTGTATGAAGGTAACAGGAAAAGAAAAGCCGATACGGGAGCGCACCCTCGTGTATTACAGTGGCACACCAATGGTAATAAGAAAGTGTTACTGTATCTGCTCACCTGGTGTCCTTGTGCTGATGAAGGAGGCACAACTCTCCGTTAGGCGATATGCCGGTGTCACCCGGTAAGGAGCTCGCTGCTGGTTCCACTGTCCTGGTCCTTCCAAGCGGAGGAGAAGATGAGTAAAATCAAGTAAAAACCCGGTAGTTGGCCCACTAAAAAAGCCAACAACTATGCGGTTCCAAAATAGCGCAGAGACTCCAATGTTATAAGAAAAAAGGTAAAAATACCTTATTTATTGGTCGAAGTTACGCGTTACGTGCAAAATTACACTTCCTCAGACTTCAGTGTAATTTTGCACGTAACGCGTAACTTTGACCAATAAATACGGTATTTTTACCTTTTTCTTATAACATTGGAGTCTTTGCGCTATTTTGGAACCGCATAGTTCTTGGCTTTTTTAGTGGGCCAACTATCGTTTTTTTCTTGATTTTACTCATGGAGCTAGCTTTTAACTTGCTGGTGGTTTCAGAAGACAGAGAGGTCTTGGCTTCACTAGTGATGCTCTACACTCATGATTTCAGACTCATGTGCTCCTGACTATGCAGTTGCTGAGAGCTCTCCAATTAGTGATCCCTCATGGCTATGGAAGCTGTGAACATGCTCTTTTATAGAGTAGTGGTGATCGGGTCTAATTGACATCTTAATGGTTCAATTCATTTAAAATGGCAATTCGTAATGGCACCAAAATGACTGATGTTACCAAGCTGTGACAAGTAGAGAGTTACATGTCTGTACATGTCTTGCCTGCGCAGAATAGCACCAGACTACTTTAATCCTACAAATCTATCCCTTAACGCTTCACCATGATTTTATCTCGCTATACTGAGGGCGGCTGAAGATAAAAAGGTCTAGTTCTTATGGCGAGATGTCTGGTGTCTGAGCCGAGGTCCCTATCAATTAATTGACACTTTTTTACAGCTGCTTCCATTGTAGAAGCACAAACAAGCACATTTATACATTGCTGCATTTAGTGAAATATTTGTATGGAATTCTTTTATTCTGACATGTGATTATCTAGAAAGTCTGATGATCTGGCACTTGTTTTCAATGCTAAAATACATTACTATGTGGAGTATCACAAGACTCAAAGCAGAAAAAGCTAATGATTACCAAGTCATGATAGAAGATTTTCTCGTATCCTATTATATTTTGTTAGATTTTCTTTACTTTTCTATGACTGTCTAATAATTCAGAATATTTCATGATCTAGCCTCTATTGATTTTTAAATTAATGAATAGTTTTTATTTTTGATCATAGTTTTTCAAAAGTGCAGCAAAAATGATGCAGCTTTTCTACAAGTCACAAAACAGTATTGGAGTGTCCACAAAATAAATACTAAAACTTAACTTTTATTAATATAAATAATATATAAACCCCGAATGACCTATCATAAACCTATCCCTGTCTAAATGTAGATATGAGGGAGAGATAAAGAAACAAAATATATCCCTTCCTATCCAAACAACGGAGTACCCGCCCCGATAAGGGCGACGCCGACCCGGAACCTCTCCATAGTAGGAAAGCCCTATCATATCCCTGGATCCAGAAAAGGCAAGATAGGGGATCAAACTAGGAAATAAACAACAAATAGTACACCAATATGGCTCATATGAGGCTCTCAAGCTGGTTAATGTAGTGCCAACAGATAGACCAAGCCATTAAACATTACTGACTGACTCGTACATTATCCTAGAGGTTATGGACATGTGACTAAAGACTCCTAAAGTAAATATAGATCCACCGCACACCAAGAAGTAATATGCAGATTAATGCATTTATTAGTATGAGGCATAGATCATACCACAAGGATTGGGAAAAAAATATTTACAAGGACATACTCAACAAGTGCTTAACATAAAGATTGTGAATTTACAATTGATGTCAATAGTATGTCGACGTTTCGGCGATTGCCTTTATCAAGAGACATCTAAAATGGAAAAAATAAGTACAGAAGTATAAGACAAAACAAGGAAAAAGAGAGGAAAGGGGGAGAGGGAAATAAAAAGGGGGCGAAGGAGAGCAAGATAAGAATAGAAGGAGGGAAGGGGGGGAAAGGTAAATAGTGTAATAAAAAGAGGATGGCAAAGAAAAGCAAAAAGTAAAAAGTAGTGAGCAGAAATATAGTACTAAGGATAAAAATAGAGGTTCAATAATAAGTCGTACCAAATAGGTAAAGAGGTATAGTATGGGTGTAAATCCTGGTAATTAGGTAAGGGGACACCTATGTAGGCTGTGGGGGATAAAATAAGTAAGTCAAGAAGGAACAGTATATAGGTGAAGAGTAAAAGTATAGAAAAATCAGGCATACCAATATGGGTGTCCAAAAGGAGGCAAAGGAGTAGTCCGGGCTATGAGAAAAAGTAGAGCATTAATGGCCGCGCTAGGATACAAATAAAAGGAGGGAGTAGAAGGATAGAAGTGACCTGAGGATTAGGAGCACTGGACGATAAATTGAACACACAGATAATAAATTGTCATGTCCACAAGAATATCTATTACCTCTTATCTTGCTGTTTTCCTTGCCATAACCCTTCAATACAGCCCACCATTTTCTGGAGATAAGAAAGCAAAGTGAGGCTATCAGGCCATCGATCCATTTATTTGCTGTTAAACCTGTATTTCCTCTCCAGATGTTTCTAAGTAACTTTTCTCTAAGAGTATGCCTGATGTTTTCCGTTTACCTTTGGCACTCTATTTAAAGGGGTTGTCTTACTACAAGGATTACTTTTTATGTTAAAGATCTTGTAAAAACAAGTCACTTTGCAATATATATCCATTAACAGTGTCCTACCTAGTCCTAGATATCCCATCTTGTATGGCTGCATCAGCTCCTCAGGTCACTATAGCTACAGACCTGTTCAATCTCTCCTGATAGGCTGCCAGCACTGGTTGCTATAGCTCCAGACCTGGATTCTACTGCAGCCTAGTAGAAGCCAGTAAACACACCCCTGAATTCAAAATGAAACCAAGAAAACAGGACTGAAGTAAGATGGATCACTGTAGTGAGACAACCCCTTTAATAGCCACTTGTATAGTTACCAACCTTGCCAAAAACAAAAATGTAGACCCAGATCTTGACCATTTTAAGGTTGTAATAAAAACCTAAGAGCAGCTGTCTGACAAACCCAAACATTCGCCTGAGTCTTCATTCATTTTACTGTGCTGTTTTCTGTGCTAATTTGTACATTGTTTATGTTGTAAGTGGCCTCCTTATTCCTCTTTGTGGCCTCCTTATTTCCTGACTGAAAGTGGTTTCCCTTTGCCTTGTAAAACTACAAGCTCCAGGATCCCTACCTGTGGTTTGTCTATACCGATTTGTCACAACCCAAGGAACCCACCCCCTTTTTCTGAAAGCCTTGAGAAGCAACATCCCTTTTGGTCTCTTGTTTTCTTGGGCTGACACGGAGCGAATAATGTTTCGAACTTGTGACTTTCAGGCTCCATATCTCACCATCCACTAATGTTTCGAATGTGAGGCCGCCATCATTTTACAAGCAATAATCTTGCCTATCTCATAGATATATTTGACATACAACTATTTAGCATATGCTTAGTTCTGCAGATTCCTGTCATGTAACTGCATTGTTACTGTTTTGCTCCTACAATATAAATTGTTATTTTTATTATTTTGTTAGTATTTGGTAAATGCACCTTTTGGCTTTCAGTACTGCTTGAATCCTTCTGGGCTCTGGATCAGATTCAGGCAAGTCTCAACATAAATCTGTTTCTACAGGTTCCCAATGTTGGCGCATACTGGTCGACTTGCTTGAGTACAAATACAGCTTTTTCTTCAACTCTACCCACAAGTGTTCGATTGGGTTGAGGTCCGGAGACTGTGGAGGCCAATCCGTCATCTCTACTTCACTGTCATTGAACCATTTCATCGCTAATCTTGACATTTTGGGTTGTTGTCCTGCTGGAACAATATGTCGTCCATTTCATCCCCATAGTACTCGAGTGTACAAAGTAACTAATCTGGTAGGATACTCAAATATAGCTCAGCATTAAGATCCCCATCAATCCTGGTCAACGATCCAACGCCTTTGGCTGTGAAGCAACCCTATATCATTAGGCTTCCTTCACCGAACTTGACAGTTCCTTCAATTTCTTGATCCATTAGTTACCTTTTCCCTTGTTTTTTCCAGACCCATCTGCCCCCATCAGAGCCCGGTCTATTGACTTATATCTCATCGCTCCAAATCACCCATTTCCAATTTTCTAATATTCACTTTTTGTACTTTTTTTGACGATATTGAAATCGAGACGTCTTCACCTTTTTTCGGGGCCACCATTCCATATTTGTGTAATGCGTATTGAATGGTGCTTACATAGGTGTCTGTGATCTCACTATTACGAAGCATACAAGCCACTTCCACTGCCGTGTTTGTCGCATCAGAACTGATAGACCTTGTGCGCATTGTGTGAACCCAGCCTTATTGTGATGAACCAACTTGTTGACTCTGATATTTTGCCTGGATGTCACCTCTTGGCTTTGAATCAATGAACACTGCAATTTTTTGGGCCATATTCACAGCTCAATGGCTGGTTGCGAGCTTGCGTACCGGGGCCCCTGTACCAACTAATACCTCATAGTTAACATTTTTCCAGTATGTCATATTTTTTATCTGCCCAACAGTGCTGTGGAGCGGAGGTGTCTGTGTTTTGTGTTGGACACCCAGAAAGTGCTAGGCAGCCCGCCTAATCTAATAATATTATGGGTGTCACTAATAGGTTGTAAGCCAGCATGGTGTACCTCGCGTATCTGTATTTATGGCACCCTTCTGTATTGCCTTATTTATATGCAATTGTAGTACGAACAACCACCCCCCTCATGCATTGAGAGTATGTGAGTGGTTGTTTTATTGGTATTTTTGCATTTGTGCAATCTCACCATCCATTATACTGTGGCTTTTCTGCATGCTGGTGTGAACAGGTATTAAATTAATGTGCAGTTTTTTATCATCTAATTGTTCCCCTAGCAGTTGGTTGTGTGAGCTGCTGCTCAGCAATTAGCTGCACCTGTTAATTTTTCCCAGGTAGCATATAGGCCAGAGCTGTCTGCTGCTGGGTTCAGTCTAGTCCAGCCATTGACCTGTGAATATGGCCCAAAAAATTGCAGTTTTTTGAGCAAGTAATGTCCCATTTTTTGTATGTGTTTCTTTTGAATCACTGGAAAGACTCCATTTCATATTCTTCCAGCTGTCATGGCCTCACATGATGCAGTTTGGCAATTTTCTTGGCTCAGAGACCGCTATCGATGAGCTGGATGCTGCTGCTTCTTTATTCTTGGAAAATCTTCTTCATGACTGCTACTCGATTTGAACGAGCGAACTTTTGCTTAGAAATCAACTTAATAACACATCGAGCTATTAGGGAATGTGGAGCAAAAGGAAAAGGCGTATCCAGCAACCCATAAAATAAAAAAAAACTTTATTGGAAAGTGTACAAGGAATCCAAAAACAGTACAAAAAGGACACAAAAGCAAAAAAACAGGAGCTTACGCATTTCAGGCTAAGTATAGCCCTTGATCATAGCATAACCTGAATATCTGCTCTGCCGCCATTATATATTAAAATTAAACCAATTAGAAGAGGCATACAAGATCACATGACATAATTAAACAGACAAAGCAGAATAGCATAAAAACGTATACAAGTTGTCAATAGTGTAAAATAAGATCATGACGTTTATTCAAGCCCAAGAGGGATCTAGTAGAGAATAAAAAGATGTAATAAGCTGCTCGATTTAAAAGTTTTCTACGCTGATCACCTCCTCTGGGCGGTGGAAAAACCTTCTCAAGAGCCTAAACATGGGGAGAGGAAGTGTTACCTGCATGTGCAGAGTGAAAATACAGCGAGGCACCCGACACATTCCTAGTAGCCGCATGCGGTATATCTTTTGTCTTATTAGGGAATGTAAGAACAGGTTTTAATTTGTAGTAACAAGAAGAAAAAGATTGTCCCACTTCCAGGAGCAAAACAGCAACAATGCAGTTACATAACAAGAATCTTTATAACTAAGCATATACTAATTAGTTACAAGTCAAATTTATGTATGCAATAGCCAAGAAGATTGTTTATAAAATGATGGTAGTCTCAAGTTCAAGGCTGTAGTGCAGGGGTGTCAAACTGCGGCCCTCCAGCTGTTGGGAAACTACAACTCCCATCATGCCCACTATTATAGATTATACAAATGCATGATGGAAGTTGTAGTTTCTCAACAGCTGGAGGGCCGCAGTTTGACACCCGTGCTGTAGTGGATGGTGAGATATGGAGCCTGAAAGTCAAAAGTTCAAAACATTGTTACCCTTTATTCTTGTCAGTGTAAATTATTTTTTCCCAAAAACAACTCCTTTAACTACTTTGGAAATGGAGATAATCCTGCACTTTGCCAAAACCTCATTATGCATCACGATTATGGGACCGCTTGGTAGTTTTAGTATTGAAATTGTTGGTATTTGCTTTTTCAGTAATGATTTGTGAGTGGATGCGTGTGATTTTCCTTCCTTTGGGATCAGACCATTGATTTGGGGAATGAATAACATTGCATTAAATGAGAGATTTCTACACCCATGCTCTATACTGAATGCCGGCTAGAGACTGCACTTTAGGGTCAATCGGCGAGACAGCTTTTCCCCCTCTAATTCACCATGGTTAACAATGATTGCTTGATTAATTGCAGTATACAACACAAATAGACAACAACCGTATTGTTCACTAGTGCTTTTCATGTGCGCTCTCCTCTTCCCATGTCAATCTGCCTTGGTTTGGGTTGGCCTCATGCATTTTTTTTCTGCCTCATATAAAGAGTCATAAACAGACTAATTCAAGGATTTTGAGCACACTCCCAGGAGCACAAATTATGTAAGGTATGGCAGGAAGCCCAGCTCCACTGTCCTTGTTGAGAGTTCTTAGCAAGTTTTTTTTTGTTTGCAAATTTAAACAGGTTTAATACGTTTTGTAGATCCTTAATTTTCCATTAAACTAGAGCTTCTAAAATGCCGGCCAAACCACTAGGCGATGTTTTATGAGCAGTGTCAAGACTATAGCGGAGTCCTGGTGCCTGAGAGGCCCAAAGGCGGCCCAATAAATGAACAGCGGTCATATGAATGGGCAGAGGTATGATGTATTTCATGGTAAATTGGTGTAGTATCTGAAAACAGAGCAATCTTACAGTACAAGTAAATATTGCTGCGATTGCAGCTTGGTCACTTGTGTGCTTCCTACAATGCTGATCAGCCATTCACATCTGTGTCATTCCGTTTGGAGCAGGGCTGTGGAGTCGGAGTTGTGGAGTCGGTGCCTATTTTGCAGGAGTCGGAGTCGTCATAAAATGGACCGACTCCCAAAATATATAATAAGTTGGTCCAGTTAGTTCGATGCAAGAGGAATTGGGTCCGGCCAGTGCTACTGCTCCCATATCTTCAGCCTCATCACATGAGGAGTGTAATTGATGACATGGAGCAGGCAAAGCGCTGTCCCAGAGGAAAAGATTCCGCTCCCATGGCAAACAGATTTCATCAAAATGTTTCAACTGCTTTCAAAGAAGTAGAAGAGTTTAACCATTCATCAAAACTGACTGTGGCTGAGGCAATTCCTTTATACCCTGACATTGTTAGAGATGTTGCCACTGTGGTCACCGATTTGCCCCCAACCCAAGTTAGTGTAGAGAGGCCGTTCTCTAGCCTGGAAATAATGCGATCAGATGTGAGGTCATGTATGCAGGATCTGATGGAGGCAATACTATTTCTCAGAACAAATTCAGAGACTCCACAAATGTTCCTGCAGTGTTTTGCATATTTACAATATTTTTGTGTTCTAAAGTCATATCCAATAAATATATTTTACACTGACAAGCAAAATGGTAACAATGTTTTGAACTTGTGACTTTCAGGCTCCATATCTCTCCATCCACTACAGCTTTGTGCATGAGGTTACTGTAATTTTATATACAGTCATCTTACCGATCTTATACATAAATTTGACTTGCAAGTATTTAGCATCTGCTTAGTTATGCAGATTCTTTCCCGTAACTGAATTGTTACTGTTTTGCTCCTAAAAATCAAAATGTTAATTTTTATTATTTTGTTAGTATTTGGGAAATCCACCTTTTGGTTTTCAATACTGCCTGAATCCTTCTGGGCTCTGGATCAGATTCAAGCAGGTCTTGACCAAAATCTGATCCCAGGTCTCTTCTACACATTCCCAATGTTGGTGCAGACTGGACTTGGACACAAATACAGCTTTTTCTTCAACTCTACCCACAAGTGTTAAAAAGACCAAAACATTGTTACCCTTTTGCTTGTCAGTGTCTGTTCTACCTAAATAGCTTGATTATTGTATCATAAGGTGATAAACAGCCTGATGTTACCATTTTACTACAGTAACGTTATCACTTAAACATGCGCCGTGTATGAGGGAGTCAGGAGTTGGAGTCGGGAGTCGGAGGTTTGGGAAATTAAGGAGTCGGAGTTGGGGCTCCACAGCCCTGGTTTGGAGGCTCCATTGCAGACATGGCGCCGAGTCTGATTCCTGATGACACTGTAGTTTTTATGGAAAAAATTGTGCAGTATGCTGCGCTATTCTTTCTGTATTCTTTTCTTCAAACAAAATTTCCAATGCAGATGTGAATCGGGCCTTAATGCTGGACAATTTAGTGTAGCACTGATGACGTACTTGATCTATAGTGAACATTACCTTGGTCAGTTTTCATTTTTCCAGGCAAGTAAGAGTAAGAGGAAAATTGCTTTACTGCAGCTTTGAAATAGTTCTGGGCAGCTTTTCTCAATGATATTTATTTCTGCTACTTATACAGCGCTGACACATACCACAGTGCTGTGCAGATGTTTCCACCATTTACATCAGACCCATCCCCACTGAAGCTCACAATCTAATATCCGTATGTCTGATTATTTCTCGTTAAATGGAAAAATTCAAGGGAAGGCTATGTCTACACAATAAACTTAAAATGGCATTTTAACATCGCTGTACCACAGTTCTTTGCGGATTTCGGATTTCTTGCTGGCCCACTACATTGACTGTACAGGAATCCAACAGGAATCTGGCAGAAGATACAACATGTTTTAAAATCCGCCAGAATCCGTCGGATTTCAAAACTGACCGGAAAAAATCTAGCACAGATTTTTTTATTGCTGTCTATGGGCACTGGTTACAGTCAGATTTCGGCAGATTCCAAATACTGAATCCTGATTCGAAATACTTAATCCGCAGAAAATCTGACCAAAAACCAGTGCTGTGTAGACACAGGCTAAAAGTCACATGGAAAAAAGGCTTGGGAATCTTAGTTAACAGTAAACTTAATTGTAGCAGCCAGTGTCAAGCAGCATCTGCCAAGGCAAATAGGATCATGGGGTGCATTAAAAGGGGCATAGAGGCACATGATGAGAACATTATTCTCCCATTATACAAGTCACTGGTCAGACCACACATGGAATATTGTGTACAGTTATGGGCACCAGGGCACAGGAAAGACATTGTAGAGCTTGAACAGGTACAAAGGCGGGCAACAAACATAATAAAAGGACTGGGTGGACTACAGTACCCAGAAAGATTAGCAAGATTAGGGTTATTTAGTTTAGAGAAAAGACGGCTTCAGGGGGACATAATAAATATGTTTAAATACTATATATCAAAGTTCAATGTAGAGATCTCTCCCAAGATCTATTTATACCCAAGACTATATCGTGAACAAGGGGCATCCTCTGCATCTAGAGGAAAAAAAGTTTCGACATAGAAAAGGATTCTCTACCGTAAGAAGGAGGAACTTGAGTGTAATAATAACACAAGTTATAGTGATTAGGATTCTGGAGAAGGGTCGTTGATCCAGGAGTTTATTCCAATTGCCAGATTGGAGTCGGGAAGGAATTTTTTCCTTAAAATTAGGACAATTGGCTTCTACCTCATGTTTTTTTTTTTTTGCCTTTCTCTGGATCAACACTGTAACACAATGGATGTTACAAACTATGTAACATAAACAGTTAATTAGTTGGATTGATTTTTAAATACCATTGAGTAACAGTATGGGTAGTTTTGAACCAAAAGACCCCCTGTATAGTAAAGCCCACATCTACCTACCCCCCGTGGTGGGCACCTTTGTTATGATTAAAAGAAAATACTTCCATAAAACGTCTTTAATAAACGAGTCTAGTAACCATCTCTCGAGACCCTCTACAAAACACCTTCATATAGATTTCCCCTGTACCAGTCACTACAAAGGAAACTTGGGGCCACATGAATGAAAACTGTCTAGGTCTAAAATTCACTTTGTTGCCCATAGCAACCAATCAGCGTGCCCCATTCATTTTTCCAGAGAACCATATGAAATGAAAGGGGCACTCTGATTGGTTGCTATGGGCAACAAAGTGAGTTTTAGACCTAGACAGTTTTCATTCATGTGGCCCTTAGTGTTACATACAGCTATGAAAATGATTGCCCATCCTTGTAATAATATATAATTATAATATACACAATATACAGCTTTTAAAGGAGTTCAATTTATCTCAAGATGTTCATTTAGGATAAGCCATACATGTCAGATAATTGGGGGCCCCACCTCTGGGACCTGCACCTGTGGGAGAACGAGACTCTGAAACTTCTGGCACAGTATGGAGAAGTGACCACGCTTGCCCGGTTACTCTGCTCATTTCAGTGGGAGTTCTGAGGCCAGCGGGATGCAACCACTTGGCTGCTCTTGGGACTTCCATTGAAATTAATGAAGAGTAACCGGGCAAGAGTAGCCGCTTCTCCATTCTGTGCTTGGAGTTTCAGAGTCTCGTTCTCCCACAGGTGCAGGTCCCAGAGGTGGGGCCCCCAATTATCTGACATTTATAGTACATCCTATCAATATGCCATAGATGTCTGAGATGGGAACACCCCTTTAATATTCAGATCTCAGCAGTGGGAAACTTTTTGATAACCTATTGAAGGGTTATAAATGTGAAAACAAGTTGGAATAAAATGTACATGCACATTCATGAAAACCAGGTTCATGCGGTGCATCCAGCCATTTTTTTATTTTGTGACTGTCGGTCACTTTATGCCCAACTCACAATTACAGACAACAGCAGTGCTGAGCCTGGTTATATAATCGTCTTGTTTTTAATGGCTCCAATTAGAGTTGACCATATTCCAAACTTCATGTGGTCGTTTGAGCCCCTGTTGTAGCTGTTTATATATTGTTTGAAAATTCATTGCTCGCGTCTTCACAACCACAAATCTGATGTCTAATTACATTTTTGTGACTTGGTTGCCGGACAGGGAGCCAGACTGGGACTTTGAGCTTGTTCACAGCTTTCAGACAGCACTTTTGGGCTGTGTTGTCCCAATACTTGATTAACCTCCTCATTCACTTGTGATTAAGTTCTTACAGCTGGTTCACATCTATGTCGGAGGATCCGCTCACCTCCATGGCAAATTCTGTCAAAAATGGCAGGAAAAATCGTGTAGCATGCTGTGCTATTTTTTTCTCTTAAAATTATGGAAAACCCAGTGGGATCTGTTGGTTACTGTTGGTGTAATAAGAGTCAGGATAGTAGATAACAGAAAATAAACACATATACCCTGTAAAAAATAAGACAAAGAGATGCCCTTATCGCAGCTTATATCTCCTATTCACACCTGACGATGAGGGCATAACAGATTCACATAACTGCGTCTCACCACGGCAACATGCAGCACAAGAGACATGCTCCGCACCGGATTAACGCGTAACTACTGCGTCTGAGTGTCGGGTACTTGTCCTAACGCTGGCGAATCCGCACTATGGGATACCAGGTTTGAAGTCTGACGTGTCCTTATCATGGGATACCAGGTTTGATGTTTAGCCTTGAGCGGGCATTATTGATTAGTGGCGTTGTGTGACTATTTAAGGTTACCTTCAGTTTTGGTTGTTGGCCACTTGGTTGACAATTGTTGCTAACAGGGCTGTGGAGTCGGCAAGCCGAATCCCGACTCCTCAATTTCCCAAGACTCCTGACTCCTGACTCCCTCATACACGACGCATGTTTAAGTGATAACTTTACTGTAGTAAAATGGTAACATCAGGCTGTTTATCACCTTATGATGCAATAAACAAGCTATTTAGGTAGAACAGACACTGAGAAGCAAAATGGTAACAATGTTTTGATCTTTGAACACTTGTGGGTAGAGTTAAAGAAAAAGCTGTATTTGTATCCAAGTCCAGTCTGCACCAACATTGGGAATGTGTAGAAGAGACCTGGGATCAGATTTTGGTCAAAGTTTTCATAGAGCCCAGAAGGCTTCAGGCAGTGCTGAAAACCAAAAGGTGGATTTCCCAAATACTAAAAAAATATAAAATTAACATTTTGATTTTTAGGAGCAAAACAGTAACAATGCAGTTACAGGAAAGAATCTGCAGAACTAAGCAGATGCTAAATACTTTCAAGTCAAATTTATGTATAAGATGTAAGATGACTGTATATAAAATTACAGTAGCCTCATGTACAAAGCTGTAGTGGAGGGTGAGATATGGAGCCTGAAAGTCAGAAGTTCAAAACATTGTTACCATTTTGCTTGTCAGTGTAAAATATATTTATTGGATACGACTTTAGAACACAAAAAAATGTAAATATGCAAAACACTGCAGGAACATTTGTGGAGTCTATGAATTTGTTCTGAGAAATAGCATTGCCTCCACCAGATCCTATACAAGACCTCACATCTGATCTCATGATTTCAAGGCTACAGAACGGCCTCTCTACACTAACTTGGGTTGGTGGCAAATCTGTGACCACAGGGGCAACATCTCTAACAATGTCAGGGTCTAAAGGAATTACCTCAGCCACAGTCAGTTTTGATGAATGGTTGATCGTCTACTTTGAAAGCAGGTGAAAAATGTTGCTGAAACCTGTTTGCCATGAGAGCAGAATCTTTTCCCCTGGGGCAGCGCATTGCCTGCTCCATGTCATCAATTACACTTCTCATGTGATGAGGCTGAAGATATGGGAGCAGTAGCACTGGCCAGACCCAATGCCTCTTGCTCTTTGCACTGCATCGAACTAACTGGACCAACTTATTATATATTTTGGGAGTAGGAGTCGATCCATTTTATGACGACTCCGACTCTGACTCCTGCAAAATAGACATCGACTCCGACTCCACTGCCCTGGTCGCTAACATTGATAGCCATTTAGCCGAAGGTTGTTGCCAATATTATATGCGCCACTAACAGTTATGTGAATCTGTTATGCCCTCATCGTAAGGTGTGAACAGGAAATATAAGCCACGATAAGGGCATCTCTTTGTCTTAGTTTTTACAGAGTATATGTGTTTATTTTCTGTTACCTACTATCCTGACTCTTATTAGACTGCATTCATTGCCTATGTAAATTTTTCCCATACTAGTCCCCTGAGGAAGTGTGAATGGGACACTGAAACATGTTGGGACCCTTTTTTCTTTAGGGATAGTGAGTGTTAAGGGACAGGTTCCAGCCGGGGACGCCCTTTTTGGGGCGAACACCCCGCTTCTCCCCTATAGGGTGTAGTAGGTTAAGTAGGGTATCGGTAGGATTTGTTTTCCTTACTTTCCTGTCCTTTTGCATCTGCTTTTTTGCGGATTATAGTATACCCTCTTTGATGTTGGGGGTAGGATATGTACATTTTTGTCTCTATTTTTAAATATCTTTATTAAAAGTAAAATTTTAGGTAAACACGAGTTTTGTCCATTTGATTATTTAGTTTAAATACTTTTTTGTGTGATCTAGGGATACTATTATATTATCTTTTCTTTTCTTGGTTTTTTGATTTGAGTGATTACTGTTGGTGTCCATAGTGGAAAGGATCCGGTTCCATCTCTACCATGAGGTTCTGAACACACCCTCTACCGCAGATGTGAATCTGGCCTTTCCTACATTTTAAAGAAAAATAGAACCAATAGATGTAATAGCAGCACCTACATAACACATTATTTCTGTCCATATGTAATGTGTGTCTAGATAGTAATTAGGCTCACACCTGGTTAGAGGACAACTTAATTGCACAGGCATGTATATCTAATCCTCTGAAGTTATGTTGAGGAATTTAAGACTAACATTTCTTAGGCTGGTCTTAAAGGGGTTGTATCATTACATTAAATGATCTTCAGAATAAGGGGACGGTGAAAACAAGCAACTTTGCAATTGGATGTCATTTACAAAGCTGTCTTGTTTTCACTTTCTCCCTTATCTTTGTTTTCTGTAAACACTGTTCCCCTGTGCAGTTCCGATTCCACCTCCTTTCATGTCATTGGCTGACGGCTCTACTCATTTACATTCTGTCTGGCCCCCGGTCGGTCGTATTCACGGAAGCAGCATTCCTGCCTCTCTCACTCAGAATAAGGGGTCGGCAACATTTCACTCTGCACAGCCAGCAGCTCCACAGTAACACTGCAGCTGCTTCTACAATCAGAAATGCTGATGCCTAATGCTCCTGCGTGTAAACATAGAAGGGAGACAGATCTGAGCTGCTCTGGATGAGTTCACAGAAGACTGGATTCAACTGTAACAAACCTCCAGCTGTGAGAGGAGAAGAGTTCAGTGCTCTGAGTTCATAGAAGACTGTCTAGACTGAATGCAGGGCTGTAGTATATAAACAAGCAGCTCTTACAAAGTAAGACTGCATAGGGAGAGGAACGACACAGTGACGGGGACTATGGGGGGGAAGAGCAGGGATGTGCTGTCCCCTCCCACTGATCTCAAACAAGCACACTGACTCGGGAGTGAGCACGAACAGTGAAGGGGGTGGTGGTCATCCCCCTTCAGTTAAGAAACACCCAGCTGGGAGGCAAAGAAACGCCCCTGGATTTGATGAGCTGAGAAACTGAAAGTACAATGAAACAGACGAATTGATGAAGCGATAAATCCCCTTTAAAGCAAACTAGGCTGGAGTTTGATATGCCAAATGTATTGAGAGGCGCATACTTCTTAAATTTGTGATGCATCTTTTGGCTATCCTATGCCAGAGTGACATCTATACCAGGTATGAGCCAGCATTTCCACTGTAATCTACACCACTTGGTATATGGTAGATGCATCTTACAGAGGTAGACTACTTCCCCTCCTACTAAGCCGCAGCCATTTGCTGAGACCATTGTAAAAATGTCAGAAAGAAAAGTGGTATGCGTGCCTCAGTACATTCTCACCACTGTTTATATGGTTGTCTTTGGGTTTACTAAAGGCCATGTCTTTTATCAACCGTATTTGGCTGATAAGAGCCAAATCAAAATTATTTTTCTTAAGTTTAACAGTTTATAACCTAATTGAATACTACAACTTTATTGGATTTCCTCTGACATTAACCTATGCTAATAAGTGAACTACAAGACTAGGGACTTCCAATGGTTAATAGTGGTACTGTTTCTGGAAGGAATTAGCTATGTTATTCTATTGTCATGCAATCCTATTAAGCCTAGAGCTAAACAAAGAGCTTTAATAGCATCTCTAAATAATAGATATAAGTATGTATAGTCTACACTTTTGAACAAATGCCCATATGCTTCCTGCTCTAGCTCATATATATATATATATATATATATATATATATATATATATATATATATATATATATATATATAGATATATGTGTGTTGTGTATATAATGTCTCTATAGTGCAACAGATACTTAGCTGGGTTTACTGGAGAATCGGGGTCCAAGGATAGTACTTGAAATTCCCGGTCATGCTCTACCAACCACTCTCGGACATTTCTATCTGTATCTGTATGACCTGTCGCATTATCTTGCTGGAAGATCCCATTTGCCACAGGGAGGAGAATCCGCATATATGGGTGGACATTATCCGCACAGATGGATCCATACACAAATTGGCTGAGAGTGCTTTCCATATAGATGAGTGGACCCAGAAAATGCTACAAAAACATTGCTACCACCAGATTGTGTTCTTCCAGCAACAGTTGCATTGTGTTTGTTATCTGATGTTTCTTGCCTGACACTTCAACATATATCCATTTTATGAAGAAAAAAACTCATCTGAGTAGACAACGCTTTGCCAATCAATGGAGATCCGATTCCAATACTGCCGTGAAAATTAAAGCCTTTCCTGCAAATGCAACTTGGTTAGCAGAGGTGCAGTGACATCCATCTACTTCACATGCAGTAGAGTCCACTAAGCTGTTGTTTTTAGACACCAGTTTAGTAGCCCCCTGATTCATTTTGGTGGTGAGCTGCTCCATTGTAGCGTGTCGGTCTACCTACGCGCTCCACAATTTCCACTGACCTATGCCCAGTAGTTCCATTTGACCACTCATAGTACACCTTTATCACAGCAATACGCAAAGAATTCACAAACTGCGCAGTTTCAGAAAAGCCGCCACCCTTGGCCCGAAAGCCAATAATCATCACTCGTTTGCAACTCCGATAAATTGCCCCATTTAACTATGAGAAGGGGAACATCTCTCCTTATGGAGAGCACCAGTTAAGGTGTGTAGTGTTTTGATTGCCTTTTAGCCCACTACTAAGCATCTGCATATCACAAGGCATTATAGGAAAGGAGCTGGGAAGCTCACTGCGCCCTCTATTGGTTTTAACAAATGCTCAATTTACTTCTGATTCACTGAATCTTTGAGAAGCAAAAAGGAATATTAGTCAAGCTAATATTCCTTTTTGCTTCTCAAAGATTCAGTGAATCAGAAGTAAATTGAGGATTTGTTAAAACCAATAGAGGGCGCAGTGAGCTTCCCAGCTCCTTTCCCATAATCCCATTTAACTATGACCGCATCAAAGGATATGTGTGCAGACACCCTATCACACACCTCCATACCTACCAAGCCAGCTCACGCCAGCTTCATCAACTACGTGCTGACCTTGAAAGTAGGAAGTGGTCATGAGAATGTGACTCAACTGTGTATCTTCTGCTCTTGAACGTGGTGTCTGAAGATTGGACTGCATTTTTAATGTGACATAGTCTGCTTCATCTGACTCTATGGTGATCTTTTTTTTGTCCTGCATCTTTCTGTTGCATGTTGAATTAATGGGGGATAATTTTCATGATTCCTTATTCCTATTAGTTGACAGGTTACCGAGTTTATCCTTGAATCTTCAGGTGAAACCGAAATTATTTAAGGAGGCAACTGCCTGTGCGAAATAGCCAAGAACACATATGTAGGTTAGGTAATTTCTATTGCTACAGGTCAACTTCTATCATTACCTGCACAGCACTGATCTAGCCTTGTTAAAGGGCATCTCAAGGAAACCGATCTTCCTTGTTCTTTGCAGAGTGAGAAAATTGTAGCCCTGGTAGAAATGAGCTCTTGTAATGGATCTCTCCCTATGACTGCTCACGCATGCTTAATTACAGATAGCAGTTTGTTCTTAATTGATTGATGAGCTATTAAAAGCAGTTCTGTTTTCTGTTTATGTTGATAGACTGCAAACAATTGTCTCTGCTCTGCTCCTTGTCCCTTAGGGACTCTGCCTTATTAACAGCTTGTGCACCCTTGGAAATGTGCCCAGGCAGGTAACTGGGACTTGGTATTGCGTGTGTGTATTATTCATAGAATTCATTACTCTAGGTGGCTCCTTGTTGTTGTATTAGGGATGACACGTGGCATTGGAAGAGGAGAGTCCCAGAGGAGGGGGAGGAATAAAGCTTCCCAAAGGATAGTCCGCCTCAGAGCTCTCTTAACAGCATTATGGGCCCCCGGGCATAACACTGCAGTGGGCCCTGCCCAAATACATGACATCACACTAGGCCATGCCTCTTGCCACCCCTAAACACACCACTTACTGTATGTCTGGACACTGGCAGCCTACAAGACTATTTAGCAGGGCAGGGAGCCTTTGGCTCCCTTCTCCATCATGGTTTTCAACTATTTTCACGTCCTAGAAACACACAAACAGTTAAATAAGCGAAACCAACCAAGGGATCCAGGGTATATTTTTTGTATTCCTGGGACATGCATATACCACCCTGTAGCCCCCATAATTGTGGGGCCCCGGGCAA
The DNA here is from genome assembly GCA_025379985.1 of Phyllomedusa bahiana. NCBI lineage: Eukaryota > Metazoa > Chordata > Amphibia > Anura > Hylidae > Phyllomedusa > Phyllomedusa bahiana. Next base: position 59,707 of record JAODAL010006038.1, read on the forward strand.
ATGCCTAGTGTGCAAATGGAAAAGACGGCCCTGGTCCTCCTCCTCTCCTCCATTACAGCCTTTGTCTGTACTAAGCCACTGCCATTACCTCTTGAAGAAGCAAAGTACTGGACATTTAGGCATCTAAAAACCCAACATGCTCAGTGCTTGTTTTTCCACAGTTGGGTTTCTCCAGTGTACATTAAATCACATGGGTCAAACTAAAGACCCATGGCCCAAATTCAGCAACCATAGCATTTTATCTGGCCTGCAACAGCACAGTGAGCAGGGATGGACAAGGTCTGGACACAGAAGGACTGACTTCACTTTCCCTAGCAGATGCAAATAGCACTTGGCAGAGGTGGTGCCATTAGCTCATGGAGCGGGTGCCATCTTGTCTTCAGAGCTCCAAAGCATAACTCCACACAGTTCAGCAACTCACCGGCGGTGGCACAGCTCTGACAGCACTACCATAGGCACCCTCCTAAGGCTCTTTGAAGGCAACCATCATACTGGTATGGCTCTCGGTGAAAATGAGTGTGGCACTCCTGCATTAGATCACTGATGGATCATGCCAAAATCACCCAAATCACTGGGCTCTGACAAACTGAATCTGATGTCTTCGAATACAAATGAATCTCAGGGCTTATTTTGTTGGTTTTGTGATATTCTTCATATGACTGCTTCTTGAGGAGATTATCTCCATACACACAGAGCCTGCACAGCAATGCACCATACTATGGAGGCATACAGGCTCTATGCACTGCCCTGCAAGTTCCATGCAGAGGTCACTGCATGAACCTCTAAGGAGACCATATCTGATCATAGATGTGGCAATATGTCTTTGTCCAGGCAATAGCAGGTAGTTACTATGACAAGTCAGTGGTCAGACCATGATCATATAAAATGGAACATACTTGTTGTCATGTGATCACAAAATGGAATTGCCCATCTGATTCCTGAGCAATATATCACCGCGAGTCTGTCAGTACACCCTTCAGTAGATGCCCAGACGTGCGCTGTGTCTTTAGCATTGGGATGATTAAACTGTTTATTTGCAGGACACCATTATTTTAAAATGATCCTTTGCTGATCAAGAGTTTATCATTTATCGATTTGAAGAATAATTATTATCAGTATTGCAGCCCTGATACAAGCACTCATATAAAGGTTGGAACTTTACAGCACATATTAAAGGGCATCTTTAATGTAGGTTAAGTGCTGATAGGAAGGGCTGAAAGGTAGAAAACGCTGTGTTCAGAGCTTTACCTTTTGATTGGCCTGTTTGACTAATCACGAGGCCCCATATAATTTACTTTAGGTTGTTTATGGTGCTTTCACACAGCGCAGTTTTGGTGCAGTTTTAACTGCGCTCCAATTGAACTGCCTTTATTACCAGCAAGCTTCTTTAAACCATCTGAAAAACCGACCAAAATACCATACCATGGGGAGAAGCCCTAAATGTATAAGATACAAGAGTTAGATTACAACCTCAGTGATATCCGTATCTGCATTTTTCAATGAACAGCAGTGATGGATATGCTGAGTGCTTGTTATTATGAGCTATATAGGTTTGTTCCCTGCTCCGATCCGTTATAAGGATATCATTCCCATACATTACAGAAATAGCCTGGGTGTCCTTGCACAGAACTCACCAGACCGGCCGCTCCAGGATAGTCTCTTTAAATTGCACTCTGTTCCACCAGAGCTATGGATTTTCTAAAGATGTGGAAAAATCTATATAGAAAGTTCCCCCAACTCTGATGCGTAAATACGACTTTGGGAAAAAGGCATAAAAACAAAACGGTTTCCTCTTTTAGGGCGGCCGCACAGATTATGCTCCCTTAACACCTAAAGCACACAAAAACAAAATGAAAAAAAAATAAAATCACAAGTCTTCCTAGGTGAGATACTTTGCTGTAAATTATTGATTTCTTGGAAGAGCATAGTGTAGAGAAAATTGGTACCATTACTGGAGCAAGGACATAATATGTCCTTGTCTTTCTGCTTCTCTAAAGAAGCACAAATGTGTTTTCTAAGGACATTTTTCAGTATCACAGGAAGCTGTCAGGACAGCCGCAGCAGTGGCGTTTATGCTGTTACACTGGCTCACTGGCTCTAGCAGCATGGTCAGCTGTGTGTTTATATGTGTATATACAATATCTCACGGGCGGCTACTTACCACTTGGGGCGCTCCCAGGCGATCTGAAGGCATCCCTGGTTAATCCAAGGTAGTTGTAGCCCCCACCTCCTGCCAAGTTGTACAGGCCTGAAATAACAGTATAAATTTGGTGTTCCCTCAAAATAACTCAACACACAGCCATCAATGTCTGAACCACTGGCAACAAAAGTGAGTACACCCCTAAGTAAACATGGACAAATTGTGCCCAATTTGCCTTTTCCCCTCCATGTCATGTGACTCATTACTGTTAGGCCGTGTTCACACGGCTTATTTCGGCGCGGATTGGCGCCGTACTGCGCGCCGGATTTGCGCTGCAGTACGGCGCCAATCCATCACATAATTATGTAATCCACTGCTCTCATAGAGAACTATGGATTCCGTCGCTCCTCCCCGCACGGCGAATCCGCCGGACGGGGAGGAACTGACATGCACATTATTTACGGCGCGGACGCGCCGTAGATAATGCATTGTCTATGGGACCGGCGGGCTGCTCCCCCGCCCGCGTCCCGCCCCTTATTCACACCGGAATTGCAAGCGCAATCCAGCTCGCAAATCCGGCATGCATAAGCCGTGTGAACGGGGCCTTAGGCTATGTTCACACGGCAGTTGTTGCGGGACGTATTTCGCCCCGCAATTACACCGTGTGTAGGGGGGCGGAAGCTGGTGGGTGGGGGGCGGCAGCCCGCCGGCCCCATAGACATTCATTATTCACGGCGCGTATACGCCGTGAATAATTGACATGTCACTTCTCTCCCTGCTCACACAATACGGCGAGGAGACGTAATCCATAGTTCTCTATGAGAACTGTGGATTACCGTAATGACTGGAACGTATCTCGCCCCGTATTTAGCGCAATACAGCGCAAAATACGGGGCGAGATACGTCCCATTTTGAGCCGTGTGAACATAGTCTTATAAGGTCTCAGGTGTGAATAGGGAGCAGGTGTGTTACATTTGGTGTTATCGCTCTCTCTCATACTGGTCACTGGCAGTTCAACCTGGCACCTCATGGCAAAGAACTCTCTGAGGATTTGAAAAAAAGAATTATTGCCCGACATAAAGATGGCAAAGGCTTTAAGAAGATTGCCAACACCCTGAGACTGAGCTGCAGCACGGTGGCCAAGACCATACAGCGGTTTAACAAGACTGGTTCCACTAGGAATAGGCCTCATCATGGTCGACCGAAGAAGTTTAGTGCACGGTCTCAGTGTCATATCCAGAGATTGTCTTTTTAAATAGATGTATGAGTGCTGTTAGCATCGCTGCAGAGGTTAAAGGGATGGAGGATCAGCCTATCAGTGCTCAGACCATACGCTGCACACTGCATCAAATTGGTCTGCATGGCTGTTGTCCCAGAAGGAAGCCTCTTCTAAAGAGGATGCACAAAAAAGTCCGCAAACAGTTTGCTGAAGCCAAGCAGACTAAGGACCCGTTTACACGGCACCGGACAAATACTGGTCGGTTTATCTGACCGGAATTTGTCCGGTTTTTGTGCCGTCCCCACGGCCGTGGGGGGGTCGGCTTTTCTCCACAATTAGCGGAGAAAAGCCCTCCCCCTTCACATTGATTTGTTCATATTCCGTCCAAAAACTGGACAGAAGAATGAACATGTTCAATGTTCTTCGGGCGGCCGGTGGCTTGAAAACCCACCGGGTGGAAAACTTGTGCAGTGGGACTGCTGCACGGGTTTTCCATAGAGCCCCGTGTTCTAGTTTGCAGCAGGTTTTTCAGATGGTTTGCAAAACTGCAAACCGTCTGAAAGACCGGCCGCAAACCGGTGCAGTGGGGACATGCCTTAAGGACATGGATTACTGGAACTATGAAAATCAAAAGTAAAATGCACTATACGTCCCGGTTATATAACGGCATCAAGACAGGACCCCACCTGTCGTAATCTCAACACACTAACAAGTAGCTGCCGTAGATATATGCAAACAGTCACTTCAAATATATTTTATCTTTCTTTTATATTCTTATTTAATGCTTTAGCAATAACTTCATATAAAGTATAGCAATATTGCACATATTTCCAAACACAAGTAAAATGTATATGTAACACGGGACACTCAGCTTAGTCTTTAAATCCTCCAGTAGTAGCAGACATGCCACCATAGAGATCACACCGGAGCGCTCCCGCATCCAGCTTCCATGTTGCCAAGTACGCAACGTTTCGAGGGACCACGCCCCCTTTCTCAAGCGTGACGTAGATCCTGGACTGGCGGTTTTTATCTGAACACCCTCCTGATGTATTAACTATATCGTTACATAGTGCAACACTGTTACAAATTTAACACACATTAACATAACAACAACCACCACACATATTAAAACAGTATAGAAACTATCACCATCACCGGGCGTGGTCCCCCGAAACGTTGCGTGCTTGGCAACATGGAAGCTGGATGTGGGAGCGCTCCGGTGTGATCTCTATGGTGGCGTGTCTGCTAATACTGGAGGATCTAAAGACTGAGCTGAGTGTCCCGTGTTACGTATACGTTTTACTTGTGTTTGGAAATATGTGCAATATCGCTATACTTTATATGAAGTTATTGCTAAAGCATTAAATAAGAAGATAAAAGAAAGATAAAATATATTTGAAGTTACTGGAACTATGCCCTGTAGTCTGATAAGACAAAGATAAACTCAATTGGTTCAGATGGTGTCAAGCGTGTGCACCCAGGTGAGGAGTACAAAGACAAGTGTGTTGTGCCTACAGTCAGGCATGTGGTGGGAGTGTCATGATTTGGGAGCTACAGCTTTTTGAGGGAATTATGAATGCCAACATGTACTGTGAGATACTGAAGCAGAGCATGACCCCTCCCTTCTGGGCTGCAGGGCAGTATTCCAGCATGATAATGACCCCAAACACAGCTCCAAGGTGACCAATACCTTGCTAAAGAAAATGAAAGTAAAGGTGCTGGACTGGCCAAGCATGTCTCCAGACCTAAACCCTATTGAGCATCTGTGGGGCATCCTCAAACGGAAGGTGGAGGAGCGCAAGGTCTCTAACATCCACCAGCTCTGTGATGTCATCATGGAGGAGTGGAAGAGGATTCCAGTGGCTGCAACCTGTGAAGCTCTAGTGACCTCCATGCCCAAGAGAGTTAAGGCAGTGCTGGAAAATAATGGTGGCCACACAAAATATTGACACTTTGGGCACAATTTGTCTATTTTCACTTAGGAGTGTACTCACTTTTATTGCCAGTGGTTTAGGCATTGATGGCTGTATGTTGTGTTATTTTGAGAGTTCACCAAATGTACACTGTTATACAAGCTGCACACTGACTACTTTACATTGGATCAAAGTGTCCTATCTTCAGTGTTGTTCCATGAAAAGATATAATACAATATTTACAAAAATGTGAGGGGTGTTCTCACTGTGTGATGCTGTGTATGTATATATATGAGCATGACAGTTTTTTTCTTTTAAACTGTCTAGAAGAAGCAAAAAACAAGCATAGAAAGATATGTAAAATGCAAGAGGCAGAGTATAGGAGGCATGTACAGTCATTTACAGCAAATGTAAGGTGGCCGCTAAAATAAACTCCACCGGTGGGCCCAGATACAGCTCAACTGGTGGCCCCTAAAATCAACTCCACCTGTGGGACCTAGGCACCCCAGTCCAACACTGTGTATGATAAGCTGTCTGCACAGATATCCCTTGTTGTGGTCATGGGGAAAAGGGACAATTTATCAGAGTTGCAATAAGAGATGATTATTGGCTTTCGACCAAGGGTGTTCGCATGCTGCTGTGGTGAAAGTGTATCGTGAGTGGACAAGAGGCACCATTGTGCCATTGATGTGTGAAGTTACAAGGGTACATGAGGGCAGACTGACAGGCTACGGTGGAGCAGCTACTGGGGCTCTGAAACAGACGGATGGTCACTGCACCTCTGCTAACAAAGTTGTATTAGCAGAAGATGCTTCTATTTTCACAATATCAAAATTGAACCTCTGCTGACTTTCACTCGGTTGCCTTCTCCCATGAGTCACATTGCCAGTTTCATAGAATGGCTGAACATTGGTGTGCCAGGTAAGAAACATCAAAGAACAAACACCTTGCAACCATTGCAGGAAGAACCCAAACTGGTGGTGGCAGTATTATAGTCTGTGAAATGTTTTCATAGTACTCTCTAGGGCACTCATCCATGTGAAAGGCACCCTCATCTCATTTGCGTATGAATCCATCCTTGCAGATCTCATACACCCATACATGCTGATTGTCTTCCCCGGAGCGGATGGGATTTTCGAGCAGCACAATGCAACAGGTCAAATGGCTAAAAATGTCTGACATTGGTTTTAAGATCAAGACTAAGACTTCCATGTACTACCATGGTTCCCTATTTCCCCAGACTTGAACCTTACTGAGCATCTGTGGGACCTTGATGGATACTCCCCACGCACCCTCCAGCAGCTGTGGGGTGAACTCGGCATTACTCCAGATACATGTGACAACCTACCAGGACCTTATTGAGTCACTCCCAGCCAATGTAACTACTGACCATGCTGCACACAGAGGTTACTATGGATATTAGCTGGTGGTCATAATAATGTGACTTGACTGTCTATAATACCACATGTACTTGGAACTCCCATGGAAAAAAGGGAAGAGAGACTATATATGTCCATATGAGAATACCTCATTTCAGGTATTTGGCTGCTCAAACAATAACCTACATTGTACGTTGATCTTCCCCAACAGCTCCCTCTCCACCTCCTGCCTCGTTCTTTGCACAGAAGTTTTGGGCTCAGCGCCGCTCTCCTGGGTTATTTTAGATATATTAGGAATTTGTGCCTCATCCAACCAGTACTGGGGGAACAGCAGACAAGTGAGCACTGTCTGCCGTGGTGCGGAGGAGGTAGGAGCTTGAGGGGTTTTCCTCTCTAGACCCTTTCACTTATGCAGTACGAGAGCAGACAGTGCCCATAGCGCGAATGAGACAAACCTTCCTATCCAAACCATCAACCATCACCAGTAGGCGGCTGTCATGTGCATCCTCTGTTGGGGGGGGGGGGGGGTTCTGTTTTTTTTTTTATTGGTTCATCAGACAATGCTTCTAGGTGCACAGTAGTGCCATCAATTTTGCTTACCTGCAGCTCAATACAGGATTTCTCACTGTTGCCACTGGGTCATGTGACCTGAACCTTGAACTTGCACGCTGAAACACGCAGCATGGTTGTGAGACCCGAAAGTGAATCTCTCTATGCATTCCTATGGGAGGTTCAAAATGTGATAATCATTATTTGTTTTAGTTCACTTTTGGTCACTTTTTGTGTATTGTATTGTAATATGGGTATTTTGGTTTGGGTTTGTCTCTGTTAGTGAGGTAAGGGATATATTAGGGCCTTCTTAGGTTCCTGTTGGGGTTGCCCTTATTGGGGCGGTTACCCCGAATTTGATGGATAGGTAGATAGTAATTGTTTAGGGAATTGATATGATCATTCTCTATAGATCTTTTATCGAATATAAATTAAAGTTATTTCTTAGGTCTTTCTATTGTGTCTAAGGTTTATACCCTTTTTGTGGTTTTCTAGTTGATATTAGTATGAGATGTACCTAGGAATGATATCTGGAGTTTTTTTTATGTCTTTTCCTCCTCATTGATAAGGACACAGGTGTTTTTTTGAGGTTCAAAATCAGTCTCAGAAATGCATAGAGACTACCTGTCCGCATCAAAAGCACACTGTGTTTCAGCTGATCAGAGTGCAGATCATGTGCCCTAACCAAGACTGTTGCATCAGCTAGAAATCCTGTAGGCAGCTGCAGTGTACCTGAAAGCAATTTCTAATGAACTAAGGGAAGACAAGAGGTTCATTGAAGGGCTTTTGCCACAATCTCATTTCATACCTCCTGTATCCAGCTCTGTGTGCTCAGAAGGGGGCGTGCTTGATTTCTTTGAATTGCATATCATGTGACCCAGCAGGATGACATCACCAGGCCTTTCCTCTCTGTAGTCAAAGAATGGTCTGTTTATGAGTGGAACTGTAAGTGGCTACATTGTAGCTCAGAGGTAAAACTTTTGCCTCCAGGCACAAGGGTCCTCGGTTCAAATCCCTGCAGGAACCAAACGTGTGGATTTTATTTCTCTTTATCAATGCACAAACCTGATTGAGGTTTCTTTTTTATTTATTTGCACTGTTTGACTATTTACTAAGGAGAACAGAGGACAGGAGAAGAGTGACAGCACCTGGGGTTTGAACACTCAGTAGCTGCCTGAGAGGAGAGGTGATGTCTGAGCATGTCTGACCAGGACTGAGGAGCTCTCAGCCCTGGTCGTAGCCCCTGGAGACGAGCTGTAAACAATGGATCACTAAAAGAGCAGCTAAAACAAAAAACGGTGAAGAATTTTTAATAATAATGAATGGTGAAAATGTTTATTTTTTAATTTACAAACTTCCCGCATCAATTTTACTTCATGGCAAAACCCCTTTAAGCTTTTTTGAAAAATTTATACATAAAAATAATACCTAACACAGCTATTTGTAATGTTTTAAAGGTGGATGCTTGGGGGGGTTTGCAATCACAATGGCAATCTCTGACATTTCGATATGATATTTAAAGCACGGTGCGTTCCCGTGACACGGTGTGTGATCGCCGTTATTTATATAGAGACCAACGGCACATGTGAGACGCACATTTATCTGCTGTAAAGTGAGGGCACGGATCAAATGGATTCTGAGATGTAACAGCGAGAAGGAAAATGTCAGACAAGGTGCAGCTTTTGTCTGCAGGAAGAATCTCGGCTCCCAGAATTCATTTTTCTTGAGCCTCTGACCTCACATTTCATTCGGATTTAATAAAGTTCCGGGGTAATAATATTGTGCTGAGTTCCTGCGCAGCGGCCGACGGAAGACACAATATTCTATTGGATCAAAGGCCACAATGAACTGGCTCATAGATAATTGTCCTTGATAATTTGCCTCAGACACAGGCTGCCGTGGATTTGATTCTATTAATTGACAAAGAAATATTGTAATGTCAGAAGGAAAGGCGAATGTCTGGTGATGACAAACTGTCGAAGGGGAAATTAAAATCAACACATCTCTGTGGGTGGATTTAATTAAACAGAGATGGAGCATGTTCCTCTATTATGTTTTTTATTCAGGTATCCTTCAAGGCAATTACTTCCACTTACTGCACACTGCTATACTCTTTCATCTGTCTATTTATGAACCTGTCAGGTGGTGTCTGCGTCCCTCTCTGAGCGCGGGATGTAATAGAGGAGAGACGCTGAGCTCTGTGATAGAGAGGATTATATGATAGAGGGCGAGAGGCTAAGCTCTGTGATAATATAGGGGTTATATGATAGGGAGAGAAGATGAGCTCTGTGTTATATAGGATTATATGATAGAGGGAGAGAGGCTGAGCTCTGTGATATATAGGGTTATATGATAGAGGAGAGAAGCTGAGCTCTGTGTATATGGGGTTTTATATGATAGAGGGAGAGGAGCTGAGCTCTGTGATATTAGGGTTATATGATAGAGGGAGAGAAGTGGCGCTTTGATATATAGGGTTATTGATGGAGAGGAGAAAGCTGAGCTCTGTGATATATAGAATTATATGATAGAGGAGAGAAGCTGAGCTTTGTGATATATAGGATTATGTGATGGGAGGAGAGAAGTGAGCTCTGATATATGGATTATATGATAGAGGAGAAAAAGTGAGCTCTGTGATATATAGGATTATATGATAGAGGGAGAGAAGCTGAGCTCTGGGATTTTAGGGTTTTTATGATAAGAGGAAGAGAAGCTGAGCTCTGTGATATATAGGGTTATATGATAGAGGGAGAGAAGCTGAGCTCTGTGATATATAGGGTTATATGATAGGGAGAGACGCTGAACTCTGATATTTAGGGTTATATTATGGAGGGAGAGAAGCTAAGCTCTGTGATATATAGGGTTATATGATAGAGGAGCTAAGCTGTGATATATAGGGTTATATTATATAGGGAGGGAAGCTGAGCTCTGTTATATATAGGGTGATATGATAGAGAAGAGGAGCTGAGCTCTTGTGATATATTGGGTTATATGATAGAAGAGGGAGCTGAGCTCTGTGATATTAGGGTTATTATGATAGAAGGAGAGAAGCTGCCCCCTGTGATATATAGGGTTATATGTTAGAGGGAGTGAAGCTGAGCTCTGTGATATATTGGGTTATATTTTTGCGGAGAGAAGCTGAGCTCTGTGATATATAGGGTGATAGGTTTAGCCAATTGAGAGTGATCACACACTCTTACTGTCCAGTACAGGAGTGGATGTAATTTTAGATGCAGCTGCAGTCTGCAATCGCTCATATAATGGAACACAAGTGAGACAATCGTGCTCAACCATATAAGCAGTCTGGTGCCGAGAGCACATCAGAACTGAGCTTTATTTGCAGATTACAAGTTTTTATACATTTTGGGAGTTGCTCACTTCAGCACAAAGTAAGGTGAGATAATGTGTAACTATTGTCTTATCTCTCTGGTCAGAGCGAGTTACAATCAGTGTCTTGTTGTCCGAATAGCTGTCCTGAAGTTAGCAAACACACACATTGTTCAGGTTTCCTTGAAGATGGCAAATATACACAGATTGTCCAGTTCAGCTGAATTTCGGAGTTAACGCTTTCCTGACTTCCATCCTTCACAGTCCCCCCTTTGAACTCTTCATGCTGAGTCTGGGTCCTCAATCCAAGGTGGGCATAGCTGAAGTTTCTTAGGTGTTGCCCAGGCCGACGAGGGTTGCCCGAGAATGATTTCGTTAGAAATCAGAATCCCCATAATATTCCTCCAGCATCCTCAGAAAGAAGAGACTCCGCATACGAGTTCAATCGGATCACAGATGGAGTCACATAAGAGAAATGAGAAAAATAAACAGGTTTTAGTTCCAGATCACTATAGTCACTCGTCAGTAACCTTCATATTGGTTCTTCTCACAATTCTCGCATAATTTTAACACTGCAAACATAACACTTTAAACACCACATATACTGCTAGTAAAAGAAGAATGATTAGTTCCACATCCTCTTATACTTAGCTATCCCAGTAACAATGAAAGAAATAATGATACTAAGTATACTGGTATGCTGGCAGCAGTGAGAGGAGAGTGAGTGCATATCCAGCAATCAGTAACGTTTGGGGTATCTGCTAATGCTCTGTGATGTGTAAACCGCTTATTTTCATCTGGTTCATCATTATTCAGCCTATTCCACCCCTCCACTACAGGGATCAATAACCAGAAGACACCTCACGGCATCCTTTACTCTTTTGTCTTAAAACCTTCTTACAATGACTGGCGTGTATCCAGTTGGGTTTTCCTTCCAGTTTTATCAAAGTACTATTAGTTAGTAACACTTGGAAGGGACCTTCAAATCATGTACTCAAGGTTCCTCGGACATGTTCCTTTAGCATTACATAGTTTCCTGGTTGCAGATCATATATACCCGTGTCTGCAACCAGGTCTGGAATGGAAGAAAATACAAAGTTATGCACCTTATTCAAATATTTTTGCAAGGCCTGCACATATGAAGTCAGTGAATCACATTGCACTTTTGAATAAAATGGGTACCTCAGTCTTATTCAATTACTTCCGGGAGGTCATATCGATAAACTTCGGTCATTAGTGGGTTTTTTTTATTTTTTTTTTGCTACAGTGGTCTTTGCTGTGGCTTTAGCAATGGGGTACGCTTCGGGCCAACCTGAGAACACGTCTATGCAGTCTAATGCATACTCATAGGTCCCAACCTTTGGAAGCTGTATGTAGTCTTTCTGCATCATTTGAAAAGGGTACAAGGGTTTTTTGGGGTAAGCTTGACAGGGGTCTTAACCCACTGTCCAGGGCTATTTCAAGACATGTCTGGCAAGAGGGCAGTACCTTATGGGCCGTTGTGGAAAAAAACAGGAAACTATCCATGTTGTTGACTAAATTCTATCATGGCATTTTTCCCAAATGAGTGGGCAGGTGGCTAAGGGCGGCCAAACATGGGGAAAAACAAGCTCGGGGGAGGCAGAGCCTCATTCCCATCCCCCCATAGCCCGTCGCTTAGGCTGGCACCCTGCTTCACTAAAAGGTTCCTTCTTCCCTTGAGGCATGATTCTGGGAATTTTCTTCAGAGCCTCTGTGGTTGATTGAGGGGCACTGTTTTCTTGTGCAAGGGCTATGTTGTCTTGTCCCTATCTGGCTGCCTCTCTGCCCTCTCATTCCCAGGTGTGCCGGCTGCTGTGAGAAAATTCCTGGCCTTCCAGATGGGACCAAAATCATGTGCTTAACAAGGGTTATATGATAGAGGGAGAGAAGCTGAGCTCTGTGATATATAGGGTTATATGATAGAGGAGAGAAGCTGAGCTCTGTGATTATTGGATTATATGATTAGAGGAGAGAGCTGAGCTCTTTTGTATATTGGGTTATATGATAGAGGGAGAGAAGCTGAGCTCTGTGATATATAGGATTATATGATAGAGGAGAGAAGCTGAGCTCTGTGATATATAGGGTTATATCATAGACGGAGAGAAGCTGAGCTCTGTGATATATAGGTTTAATGATAGAGGAGAGAAGCTGAGCTCTGTGATATACAGGGTTTATGATAGAGCAGAGGAGCTGAGCTCTGTGATATATAGGATTATATGATAGAGGAGAGAAGCTGAGCTCTGTGATATACAGGGTTATATGATAGAGGGAGAGGAGCTGAGCTCTGTGATATACAGGGTTATATGATAGAGGGATGAGAAGCTGGCTCTGTGATATATAAGGTTATATGATAGAGGGAGAGAAGCTGAGCTCTGTGATATATAGGGTTATATGATGGAGAGAAGCTGAGCTCTGTGATATATAGGGTTATATGATAGAGGGAGAGAAGCTGAGCTCTGTGATATATAGGGTTATATGATAGAGGGAGAGAACTGAGCTCTGTGATATATTGGGGGTTATATGATAGAGGGAGAGAAGCTGAGCTCTGTGATATATAGGGTTATATGATAGAGGAGAGCAGCTGAAAAGTGAAAGTCCTGGTTACTGCCCACGTACAGTTTGCTTTTAACACACACTGATACAGGAGAAGCTGTCAATTACTGTATGTAGGTGGGATAAGCAGGACTCCCACTTTCTCTTAAGGAGTCCTATCAGTATTATCGCTGCTTCATAGAAATCCAGCTCTACATCTAGCCAAATACTTGCTACTTTGTGTTGCTCTTTCACATCAAATATCAATGAAATACGTTTAAAGGGGTGTACCAGCAGTTCAAAATGCTCATTCGTCTGTCGGAGCATAATGGAAAGAAGAAGAAAGGAATCATACTTAATCTCCTGGATGCTGTTGTGGTGCCGCGACAGAAGAACGAGTATTTTGAACTGCTGGAAGACTCTTGTAACACTTAAAATAAAGTAGCAGTTCAATGGGTATGAATACTTTTGCAACCTACTGCATATATTACAAACCTCACCTTCTATCCCTCTATCATATCCCACTTTCAGTTAGTGTAGCATAAACCACCTGATTCACTTTAAAGTGAATGTTTCATCAAAAAATGACTTATTGTTTAACTCACATTTTTATGTTAAACACATTTTTTAGGAAATTTTTTTGGTTTGTTTTTTTTTAAATTTTCCATATCACTTTCAGTATTTTTTTTAATAATTCTTAAGTTCTGCAGTTTTCACTTTGGCCACTAAGCCTAATAATCGTCTGACACTTCTCATTCTGTTTAGAGAGCTTTTCAGCAGTGTGCTCATTATCAGTAACAGCAGGGTCAAACTGAAAGGAGACACCATTGTGTACAGATAACACAGAATCCACCAGTCACAAGAGGAGATGTCACAGATCCCCCCCCTCCCTTTACAGTGAAAACTCTCCTATACAAGTCTATGGGACAGAATCTGTCTTAAGAATCCTATGGGCATGAAGCTGCTGTAAAGTATCTCTCTGACTGCTGTTAAATCAGTGCAAGCAAGAATGTCTTCCCCACAATCATATATAGACGGCCAAATAGAGAAATCTACAATCGGGGAAATAAAAACGGAGGAGAGGAAAAGAATATGGCTCAGGGGCTTGATTTAATAAGTAAAAAAAAAAAATTGGCGACATATTCCCTTTAAGTAGTTTATACACATATAGCAAATAACTTACCATCTTTCATGTTCCAGGACATACTCCTACTGTACTTCTTTGTAGGTTTTACATAAAACATACTTGTTTAGCCTTATAACAAAGCCCACTCTATAGCATCACTCTACTTCTTAATACTATGTGGATCCAATGGTGGTCACCAGACAGAAAGAACTGCTGTTGCTAGGCAACCAGAACCCACACTCTCCAAAATGACTGTAAGGAAACCAGAATTCATGGGGAGTGATTAGATGCATTTCTAGCAGATAACAGAATACTATGCTGAGGTATCACTCCAATGCTTTCCTATTAGATGGAAAATGATTGTGCATGGATTGATTTTTCTCCAGTGAACCTAGATAGAATGGGGTCAGCTATAATATTATAGCTCTCATTGCAGTCTTCAGAATGCTTGTATGTAGTGTTATGTAGAGAAGGCCACACACGCCTCCTCTAGGCGGCACTGCTATTTTGATAGTCAAGCAAATGTTTCCTACAGTCATCGCTATTAGCTGTAGACGGAAGATAACATATGTCAAGTTAGCATATTGCAGTTGAGTAAATGATGCATTTTTTTCCCATCAGACAATATTCCTCTCTCCGCTTACATTGTAAAATAAAATGTAAATGTCTGGTGTTTTGTCCCAGTTTGGATGCCAGGGTCTATGATCACTTACACTATTGCATTCTGTTGAAAAGTGTGAAAATAGCTGTAGAAAATCATAGATGGCATTGGTTTGGGGGCATACTGTGCCACGTTAAGACCCCGCTGCAATTACATAGCGTGATATGTATTACAATAACTATGGAGGGATGTCCTGAATTTACCTAGGTTACATCTCAGCAGTGTCACTCATTGTAAATGGATCTGATCATCTGCTTCAGGACTCCAGTCTGATTTATACACTTGGGTTGATTTATCAATGCTGTTGCTGGGGGCAGGTTCTGGCGGGATGTACAAACTCATTAGTCTGAGTAATGTTTGCAGCATATTCTTCAAATATTATATGTCTTAGGATAAATGTATAACGTTGCTATGAGTTCGTGCTCTGCTTCATTTTATAGAAGGCAAAATAATTTTTTGCAAATAATGTAAAAAAGCAGTAAAAAAGCTCGACCGACATGTCTACCTTGTCACGAGCCTTAAAGCATCTTGGGTGCACTAAGTTGCTTCACAAATGATCAAGGACATGCGTATCATTGAGGCTGCGGTCACAGCTCACCTGAGACAGATGGTGAATCTTCTGGATCACATGTGTTGCTTAGCATATGGCTAAGCCGAGAAGCATTGCCTAAGGAGTCCCTTGGTTTTCATCCTCTTTTCACTCTACACAGCCCCCATTGGACAAACCATCAGCAGATTTGGCTTCCAGTACCATCTCTACGCTGATGACACTCAACTATACACTTCCTCCCCAGACATCACTCCTGCCCTGCTACAAAACACCAGTGACTGTCTGTCCGCTGTCTCTGACATCATGTCCTCTCTCTATCTCCAACTAAACCTCACTAAAACTGAACTTCTAGTCATCCCACCATCTACTAACCGACCTCACCCTGCTATTTCTCTCTCAGTGTGTGGTACCACATAACTCCTAGGCAGCAGGCCCGCTGTCTGGGGGTTATACTAGACTCTGATCTGACCTTAACCACCTATATCAAATCACTTGCCCGCTCTTTTCACCTGCACCTCAAGAACATCTCCAGAATCCGTTCATTTCTCACTGTGGAAACAACTCAAACTCTCATTGTTGCTCTTATTCATTCTCGTCTTGACTACTGTAACTCCCTACTTGTTGGTCTTCCTCTCTGTAAACTCTCCCCTCTCCAATCTGTCCTGAATGCAGCAGCCAGGCTTGTCTTTCTTTCCAGCCGCTATACTGATGCCTCTACCCTGTGTCAGTCTCTGCACTGGCTGCTATTCAGTACAGAATACAACATAAAACTCATCACTCTCACACATAAGGCTCTCCACAGTGCTGCACCCCCATACATCTCCTCCCTTATCTCTGTCTACCACCCTACCCGCTCTCTCCGCTCTGCTACTGATCTAAGACTACACACCTCTCATCCGAACCTCCCAATCCCCTTCTCCAAGATTTTGCACGTATTGCACCAGTTCTCTGGAACATGTTACCCCATGTGATCAGGCACACTCACAACCCTCACAGTTTTAAGTGCGCTCTGAAAACCCATCTTCTTAGACAAGCCTATCAAGATCCCTAATTGTCAACCCCCCAAATTCTGTCACAGATTCGTCACTTCCTGCACTTTGGCACCCACAGGCACTTATCTGTATATAGATGTATGGTTGGGATGGCAGGTTCATCCACATTTTATGTATACTACCCCATATTTATGTAACATGGCTGGTCCATTGTAAACCAAGCACTTGTCACCCTTTGTTTCACCCATACACCCTAATAGATTGTAAGCTCTTGCGAGCAGGGCCCTCACACCGCGTGTCTCATTTGTCAGTAGCTTTTTTATAATGTAATGTCTGGTTTGTCTGTGCTTATTCCCTCTATATTGTAAAGTGCTGCGGAATATGTTGGCGCTATATAAATAAAGATTATTATTATCCTTTAACCTCTATATAGGGATCTGGACTTCAATGCAGGACACTCCGAGGTCGCTCACCTACAGCACAGTGTTGCACGGCAATGGCTGACATCTGAGACTTAGTAGGGAAGGGGCAGGCTAGAGTCATAGTCAGGTCGGGAAAGTGGTTGGGGCAGGCGGAGTACTTTCAGAATGAAGTCAAAGTAGTTTTTGATCTCACAAATAGTGAGCTCAAATCCACAAGAAACTCTCAAGAAACACCAAAAATCAGGCAAGATGCTAAAGTGCTGCCATTGGAGGGGAACACATTAGTGGTACTCACTGACCCTTCAAATTCATAAGGGCCAGCACCCACACAACAGAGGGCAGGAAAGGACCTACAGGACAAATGGAGCTGTAGCTCAGAAGACAGAAGTCAGCTTAGAAATGGGTGGGTGCCACATCTTATGACTACTCCCCATGCGGCTTTTATGGGGCCTCTGGAAAAAGAGACAGTCTGGTTTGGTCTTCTTCTTTATTGTTATGGGTGGTTAAGTTATGTACAGGGATCCCTTCTTTGATGGCCCTGAAAAATTGGAAAACAAGGAACAGACTCCATGTCTAAGATAGTAAGTGATGTGCTGCTTATCATCTAGCACCAGAACCAAAGGTCCTATTTTAATCATTGCTGTTGGGCTACCTTTCCTCTTTAGCACCTGATTTCATATATGTGCACCTATACTAGTTTTGAGAAGCCTTTTACAACACATAAAAATCTTCATTTTTTGGTTACTGTGACAGTTGTGGTAATACTTTTGTCCGTTCTTCTAGGTGAACACCTGAGGATCTGTCCACAAGGTTACACTTGCTGCACCTCAGAGATGGAAGAAAACTTTGCTAATATCAGTAAAATGGAGTTTGACAACTCGTTAAGAGAATCCAGCCTGTCCATCCAGGGACTCCTTTTCACACAGAACCGAAACTTTGACAGTAAGAACCTTTTACCTGATATTCCATCAGCCTGTAGGGATATCTAGTAATCCGTCCATGAAATGGAAAACTAGAACTAGGATGATCATAAATGGACCAGATCTTCAACATTAAAATTTTAGACTTTAAGGACTTGGGCAGAATTCATAAAGCTTCTTGTGGAAATGGTACTTGAGGATAAGTAAAAGTAGGATTGATGGGTTATTTAATGGGTTGTAGAATGCACAAGAGTATGTTCATATTGTCTAGCTGGGTGGAGACCAGGCCTGGTCTACTTATTTTGAGCTCCTTAGTCAGCATTATTTGTCATGACTTGCATAGACCCACAAAAGATACGCTACACTATGGGCCCATTTACACGGCACAGTACAAATACCGGTTGGTTTATCCGACTGGTATTTGTCCGGTTTTTGTGCCGTGCACACAGCCACAGGGGGACGGTTTTTCTTTGTGATTTGCCCTCCCCCTTCACATTCACTTGTTCATATTCTGTCCAAAAAACCGACAAAGAAGAACATTAGGGCCCCTTTCACGGAGGGACAAATACCAGTCGGTCTATCCGACTGGTATTTGTCCTGTTTAGTGCCGTCACCATGGCTACGGGGGGGGGGCAGCTTTTCTCTGCTCCCTTGCCCTTCACATTGATATGCACATATTCCGTCCGAAAACCGGACGGAAGAATGTGCAAGCACAAAGTTTTTCGGGCGGCCGGCAGTTTAAAAAACCACCAGACGGAAAACCCGTGCACTGCTGCACTGGTTTTCCATAGAAGCCCGTTGTGCTAGTTTGCGGCCGGTTTTTTAGACGGTCTGCAAAACCACAAACCGTCTTAAAAACCCGCCAGCAAACCCGTGCTGTGAGGACATACCCGTAGA
Source organism: Phyllomedusa bahiana (assembly GCA_025379985.1). Taxonomy (NCBI): domain Eukaryota; kingdom Metazoa; phylum Chordata; class Amphibia; order Anura; family Hylidae; genus Phyllomedusa; species Phyllomedusa bahiana. Next base: position 78,352 of record JAODAL010006038.1, read on the forward strand.
ATGTTTTTCAGGCAGCCGGCGGGGACAGCTGCACGGGTTTTCCATAGAGCCCCATATAACAGTTTGCGGCCGTTTTTTCAGACGGTTTGCAAAACCGCAAACCGTTTGAAAAACCGTCCGCAAACCGGTGCCGTGGGGACATGGCCTATCAGGATGGGAAGTATGGCTCTGGTAACCCAGACAGCAAGCAGTGGGAAGACCTTATTAGGAATATTCCATCAAAATTTTTAGAAAAAGGTGGGGCATCCTGACTGGTCTGTGTAGACCAGTGTTTCTTAACTTCAGCCATCAAGACCACCGCAGAGCTCATGTTTTCAGGATATCCCATAGCATGCACTGACAATAACTATATCTCCTGAGCAATACTTAGGAAATCCTAAAAATGACCTGTTGCTGGGCCTTGGGGGCTGAAGTCAAGAAACACTGGTGTAGACCATTAGTGTAGTATAGCCATACCTCTGTCATGTCTTCTGAAAATGTATGAAAAAATGATAACAATTGGTTGTTTTTCTCTTTGGGGTATGACCAATTAGCGCTGACACTATTAGTCTAGGAACATGAAACACTGACAAGATGAATGGCGAGACCCAATTGTCAATTTATTCCTAAATTTTCAAAAGGAATAGCAGAATTTTACATGAAGAAGCTTCGTTGTTTCATAGAGTATTTATGAGCCTGTGGATAGGAACAAGAATGCTTCCATACCCTGACAGCAAACAGCAAGATAATAAACCGAATATATCAGAAAAATAATGAAGCTTTATTTACATAAAACTGGATAATCCCTTTGAATTATGAGATCTTGTGACAATAGAGTATAAGGTCTTTAGAAATCAGTATACATTACAGCACAGTTGTTCCATAGCTTTTCCTTGTTTTTCTGTCCCCCCCAGGGTTTCCAGGGGGCCCCCTGAAAAAATCGGAGCGACCTTGGCACATTTCCCCGCCATATGGAGAACTTTACGCCCCAAAAGATGGGGAAGATTTTGAACTTGTAAAAGGACGCGTATTCCGCGGTGGAGTGAACTGGGGGGAGGCACTACTAGTTTTGGGGCCACCTGCTGGAAAGAGTGTTCAAGACACAGAACTCTCAGTTCACCTTTTCCTACGAATATTTGGACTGCTTGGTAAAGCAGTATGACCAGCTCAAGCCATTTGGGGACATTCCACGTGAAATGAAGTTAAAAGCAACCAGGGCGTTTATTGCTGCCCGATCGTTTGTCCAAGGACTCGGCGCTGCTGCTGATATTGTCAGGAAGGTCACCCAGGTATGTACATGCTGCTTACAGTGTGAGATAAATGTATTGGTCAAAGGGACACATCGCTGTCATTTTATTAAAGGTGAGTGGGTTATATTGTTTAGTCATCACAAACACTGATATTGATTGGAAACGCCATCAATGTGTAAGTTCCACCTCTGCCACCCATGGGGCCCACTCCGTCATTCAGAATGGGGATTTTAGAGGGTCTGTTCTGGAGATAGGTGCAGGTCCGACAGGTGTGATCTATCACATATTGATGGCATGCCCTATTGATATGCCATTAGTTTGCGATGACAGAGAACCTCTAAACTGTTGTGATATTACCCTTAATAAACTTCAAGGTAGCAGCCATCATATTCATTATGTATTACTGTGTGTCATTCACCTATTCCTCTGTTTCTGGTGCCTTTTCACTTTGCAAGCTAATGAAGTACTTTCCATGATTAACTTTGCACAGCGTGGTTTCAGCCTAGGCTAGGGCTCCTGTATATTCTATGAGCCGCAGAGCAACAGCATGGATGGCCTCATTAATATGTACACCCTTCTGTGTTGGTTTTTTAGAAGAAGATCTTAGGTGTTCATTGTGGGATACTGAATCAAATCCAATTTTTTGCGTGTATTAAAAAGGGGGTAAAACAGGTATGGTGTTTTGCGGCCAAGTGTGCAGGTCAGTAACCCTGCTGGTGGGTAATGGTTTAGCAAGGGGCTAGTGGTGACTGCCTCACTGTTTATTTTTACAAGGTAATACAACCTTGGCAGTCAAAGTGACCATACCTACATACAAGTTCAATACACCTTGCAGTTCTTACTTTGAGGCACAAATTTAGTACATCTATAGCAGATGGCAGGTCTGATGCATTTTTGTCACTGTATCACTGTATGTCTCAGTATTTAGATCCTTGCACCAAGGGCACAATGTAGACCCTCTCTAGAACCTTGTGACAAGGTCACAAATTTACAAATTTTCTCCACTTAGGTCCTTATACCTATGGCACTGTTTTACACAGTCTTTGCACTTGCACCTAGAGTCCTCTGGTCTAGTAGCTTTCTCTCTGGTCTTGTCATCTGCATCAGGAGTCCTCTAGCTTAGTAGCTGTTATCCTCACACTACTGTCTTGTCTGGCTTAGTAGCTTTCTCTCTTACACTCTGGTCTTGTCTTGTGCACCAGGAGTCCTCTGGCCTAGTAGCTGTTTCCCACACACTACGGTCTTTTCTTCGGCACCAGGAGTCCTCTGGCCTAGTAGCTTTCTCTCTTACTTTCTGGTCTTGTCATATGCACCAGGAGTCTTCTGGCTTAGTAGCTGTTTCCCTCACACTACGGTCTTATCTTCGGCACCAGAAGTCCTCTGGCCTAGTAGCTGTTTCTGTCACACTCCGGTCTTGTCATCTGCACCAGGAGTCCTCTGGCCTAGTAGCTGTTTCTGTCACACTCCGGTCTTGTCATCTGCACCAGGAGTCCTCTGGCCTAGTAGCTGTTTCCCTCACACTACGGTCTTGTCTTCGGCACCAGGAGTCCTCTGGCCTAATAGCTGTTTCTCTCACACTCTGGTCTTGCTTTTGGCACCACGAGTCTTCTGGCCTAGTATCGGTCTCTCTCCATTTGCTCTTACCCTTACACTCTAGTCTTGTCTTCCGAACCAGTAGCTCTCACTCAAGTCCACCGCCCTTTCTCTTGCCTTATTTACAGAGGCTTTCTGTCTCCGAGTCATTATTGGAAATCACTCAGCACCTGTTGTTGTCATGGCCCAGTCATCAGTCACAGGTCACAGCTCATGGTCTTGCTCTGCAGCCGCAGCTTCACTCTCAATCAGTGTCTTGCAGTCCAGCCCATACTTGGCTCACCAGTTTTTCACTTTACTGCGCCATTAGCTGCTGGTCATATACTCAGGCCAGGAATGCTCAGGCTTTTGTCACTTGCCGAGCAACAACACACAACAACCAGGTGCCGGGAAACCTGCCCACTTTATTAAAGCTTGGAAATGGCCCAGAACCTGATCACACTACCACATTGTCAGCAGTAAATTCCGTGTACAGGGCTCCACATGTCAGGCCTACCTGACTACCTAATGGCACCATATTGCACAACCCCAGAATTCTCTCTTGCCTTGTTGCCAAAGTGCACAGAAACTACAGCAATATGTACAATAATATGAAATAAGTGCCAATGTTCACATTTCACACCTGCAATACAACATGGTATCTGCTGTAACTTCAAGGATACCACCTCACAGTTTCTAGAGGGTTTTTGTAGAATTCCTTACACTCTTCGGTTTCACCCTCCTTACATACACGTCTTCTATTATACAAACTATACTTTTACATACTAATCTTTGTTAGAACAGCCAGACCAGGTTAAAGGGGTTTTGCCACGATCTAATGTTGATGTGGGGTGCTCCAAAATGGCTATTTAATCACTTTTCTAAATATATGTCATTGAAAAAAGTGAAGCCTCTGAGAGCTACAGCCTGACTTACATGCCCTTAGTTTCCTGACTGTTTTCATTAGACACAACCAGGAGCTGACAAGAGCTGATCTGGCCATGATTGCAGTTGTTTGCACTTCTTATCTGATGGCAGGGAACATGAACGACCTTTGAAGGAACTGGGGAGAAAGATCTTGTATCTTTTGTATAGAGAATACACTGGTTTCATAGTTTCATAGTTTCATAGTTTGTAAGGCTAAAAAAGACAAGTCATCCATCTAGTTCAGCCTGTTGTGCTAAGCCAATTGTCCTCATTTTAGGGAAAAATTCCTTCCTGACTCCAATCTGGCAATCAGAAAAATCCCTGGATCAATGACCCCTCTCCTGAATCCTAGTCACTATAACCTGTTATATTATTACGCTCCAGAAATGCATCCAAACCCTTTTTGAACTCTGTCAGTGAATTCACCATGACAAGTTCCTCTGGCAGAGAATTCCATAGTCTCACTGCTCTTACAGTAAAGAATCCCTTTCTATGTTTATGTAGAAACTTTCGTTCCTCAAGACGTAAAGGATGCCCCCTTGTTCTAGATACAGCCCTGTGTATAAATAAATCTTGGGAGAGATCTCTATATTGACCTTTGATGTATTTAAACATATTTATTATGTCCCCCCCGAAGCCTTCTTTTCTCTAAACTAAATAATCCTAATCTTGCCAATCTTTCTGTGTACTGTAGTCCACCCAGTCCTTTTATTATTTTTGTTGCCCGCCTTTGTACCTGTTCAAGCTCTACAATGTCTTTCCTGTGCACTGGTGCCCAAAACTGTACACAATATTCCATGTGTGGTCTAACCAGTGACTTGTATAATGGGAGAATAATGTTCTCCTCATGTGCCTCTATGCCCCTTTTAATACACCCCATGATCCTATTTGCTTTGGCTGCTGCTGCCTGACACTGGCTGCTACAATTAAGTTTACTGTCCACCAGGATTTCCAAGTCCTTCTCCATGTCACTTTTACCCAGTGTTTTTCCATTTAACATGTAATCATGTAATGGATTTCTCTTCCCCATGTGCATAACCTTGCATTTATCAGTGTTAAACCTCATCTGCCATTTCCCTGCCCAGGCCTCCAACGTATCCAGATCCCTTTGTAATAACATATTATCCTCTATTGTGTTGATTACTTTACAGAGCTTAGTATCGTCTGCAAAGATCGATATTCTACTGTGTATTCCCTGTGTAAGATCATTAATGAAAATGTTAAAGAGGATAGGGCCCAATACTGACCCTTGTGGTACTCCACTAGTAACAGCGATCCAGTCTGAGTATGTACCGTTAATTGGTTGTAATGTTATTATCTGAGTAAACATGCAGATGCTCCCTGGATCTCTGCTCAGCCCTCCTCTCCCCCCTGCAGCAGTTTGTTCATTTGTTCACGGAGCTTATCTTCTCTCCTGAGCAGATAAGAGGGAGAAACTTGTGCACAATACAGTTAACCCCTGTGGATTAGCCAAATAACATGTTTGCTCAAGTACAGAGACTGAATATCAAGAATGTGCCTGGGAGGTGGAGCGATGACATCACAAAGGAGGTACTTGTTTTTTAAAACACAGAAACACAACGCCCCTTTTTCAAGCCGCAGGAGGGGAGTATCAGCCTGTTAGGTGAGGAACTCATTTCTTGTCAAAACCCCTTTAAAGGTGGTGCCTGAGCCAGACTTGTCGTATTGGCAGTAGACTGCACCTGTATGTATGATCTGCGGAAGAACAGGTTCATACATTCTGGCGCAGTCTATACTACCTTAAAGCGATTTAGAACTGGCCTGTCAGCGCCAGGATTCATACATGTCGCCCTGAATGGATCCAAATCACCACACATATCTCTTACTATTCAAGTCATTTTGTTAGTAAATATGAATGTGAATGTTTGGATCTAGGATATTATAAATGATATGCATGCTAGGTATTATCCAATGTCCTCTAATGTAGCGTAGTTATCATGCTGAATGAGGACCTGTCATCGGACTTGGCTGTAAGTAAGGTCGGCATACTATGGAGACAGATCCATTCTGATATTATCCCAAATGGCACATTTGTCTTATTAGAGCTTTCGAATAATGCAGCCATAGTTATACGCCCATTATATTTAAGAAGGGCGTCCTCCTGCCTTTCTCTTTCGATTTTTCTCCCCCACCCTCACCAGGGACTGACGGTTCCTAAGTAGTATATTTAGATATTAAAGAGGACCTGTAACCTCTCCTGACATGTCTGTTTTAGTAAATACCTATGTTCCCTATGAAATAACAATCCTGGAGCATCTTCTCTTATATCTCTGTGTTGTGCTGTTCCTCTGTTATTTCTTTTGGAAATGTATTACTGAATCTGTCAGATGGGTGTTACCATTCCAGTTTCCAAATGGGTGTGTGCCTGAACACACTGTCTCTAGCAGCACTGATTGGACAATGTCAGACTATGCAGGAACACATCCCCTATTGATAGAACCCAGATGACAGTTTCAGTAATGAATATAAAAAAGGAATAAGAGTTATAAGAGAAGATGCTCCAGAATTGTTATTTCACAGGGAATAAAGATATTTACTAAAATACACATCAGGAAAAGCCAAAGATCCTATAGTTTGTTTTTGTGAGTTAATATGTTTTGCACTGGTTCACATGTCCTTTTGATGATGCAACCACACATCCAATAAATATATTTTATTATATTTAGGTTATTGTTTAGTGGGATACAGTGATGTCATTCCTCTATGTAATGGAGCGGCATGGAAGCACTTAAAGCTCTCCAGTATAACTCCTCATAGCTTTGCCGTCTGTGTGATGCGGTATGGAAATGGTACATTGGGGTTTATTGGTGACCCCCTGGCAGTAATGGACTGGAGCTTGCACCCACCACTGCAAGAATTAAGTGTGACCATCGGCCATTGATCCAAACTGTATTTCCTCTATGCAGGTGCCTATGAGTCGAGAATGCACACGTGAAGTAATGAAGCTCATGTATTGTCCTCTGTGTCGTGGCCACTCCAACATAAAGCTCTGTGATAACTACTGCTGGAACGTCATGCGAGGATGTCTAGCTAATCAAGCAGATTTAGACCCCGAGTGGCGGAATCTGATTGGTAAGTGAAGTTCTTGGAGATCTAGATGGTTGGGTCTTCTGGCTGCCAGTCCATCTTAGGGTTGCAGCAGTAGGGCTAACCAATATTGGTCATGGTGTGGTGATTGATACATGGACAGTGGATCCCCACTTATCAAATCTATTTATCAAAAGATGTTGGGAAATTTCATCATGTGACCCCGTGTTTGTATTCGTAGATGAGTGTGGACAGTGCTGGCACAGTGGGTTGCCAGGAAATGGGAGATGTCTCATAAAATATAGGTGTCAATGAGACATAGAGCGACATGTCCCAACACGCCAATGCCAGTTTTTTGGTCTATTTTGTGCCAAAACCACTTTTGACGCCATATTCTTGATGTAAATGAACTGTCATACACCAAAACTAGGCGCATTATATGCTGGGCACGACACATTGTAATGCGCCTAAATATGGTGCGCTGTGCGCCTCTGTCACGCAATGCGCCTATCGGGAGGCGCATTACATATAGTACCAATGATATGCTACGTGCTGCGATTTGCGCAATGCGCCTTTTTAGGTGCTTTAAGTTTTCTATGCAAGGTATACCTGACACCAGAATTTTGAGAGGATCAGACTTTCTGCCGCACTTTACACTGATCTAATGCGCCTAAAACTGGCATGGAAACACCACTTTTCTGACATGTCGCCCATAGTTCTCTGTATTGCCAAATTAAGAACATCTTAAAGGGATTCTACAGGGCTTCCTTAGAATAGGCTGCCAATATTTGATCATTGGGGGTCTGACCTCTGGGACCCCCACGAACCAGCACAATGAAGATGCACTTTATTGTTCTCACAACGACTTAACTATATAGGTGGCTGTGTATTACAGCTCCGTCCCATCCAAGCAAATAAAGACTAGAACATCAATGTTTAAGCCACAGAGGACCCCTTTAAGTGTTCCCGTATTACAGGTTGAAGTCTTACAGGACCCCTTTAACATTTGTATTCCATGTTAAAGTCTTAGAGAATCCCTTTAAGCATTTTTGTCTTCCATATTTAACTCTGATAGACTCCCTGTAAATTTTTCCATCCTCTATCAGTTATGTCATATGGTTTCTTTGGACGCGCCCCTTTATGTAAAATAACATAGTGATCATAAAAGCAGCAGTTTTTCTGGACTTCTCATATGTACATGCACGGTGTCTGCTGTTGGCCATTGTCGGTAATACCCTGTCTCCCCGAAAATAAGACAGTGTCTTATATTAATTTTTGATCCTAAAGACGAGCAAAGACTTATTTTTAGGGGATTTTTTTTTATGAACAATAATTCACATTTATTGTTGAACAAAACATCAACATGTATTAATATACTGTAGTGATTTCATCACAAACATCAGTATAAGCAGCCAAATTCTGAATTGCATAAAAAAAGCACTATGTCTTATTTTCGGGGGTGTCCTATTTTCAGGGAATCAGGGTATAAGTTGATGTATATGTTTGATTTTTGGTTTTCAAGTTTGATATGTAGTCTCTCAATGTAAGGCCAACTATATACTGTTAGATATAAAGGAAAAGGATTCAGCTCTTGCTTCAGCCTCTCCAGTGCAGTCATGCCTTTCATTCTGCTTCATCTGCAGGTCACGTGAACCTTCAATATTGCATGCTTATTACGATCTCTGCTCTTAGCCTTGGGCCACACACCTAGTTTGGAACCATAGTTGCTCTCATGAGACCTGGGGTTAAATTTTCTCCTAATCAATGTGAATGAAATTGATGCTGAAATAGATGCTGATCGCTTGACTGGTGGTCTTGTGTGAGCGGAGAGTGAATTGACTGTAGAGTCCAGTGCTCGGAGATGTATATATTAATAAATGGAAGGTTGTGCTGAGACACTGGGAATTGGATCATTATTCTGACCTACAATAATGGTTAGAAAACCTCATGGTCAGAATTGATTACACATTAAAGAGATGCTTTCTCAGCACCATGACCTTTACACATTTGTATCCTTGTCTTTTTCCATTATAATACCAAGGTTGGCCTACACATTGCAACCATAGTATGCACCAGAACAGTAAAAAAGGCTCTAAAAGAGCAGCGCAACCTGCGCTACAAAAATGGACCCACTGACTTGTTACCTGGTGTATGTCATGTGACCCTATTGATCCATGTAACCCCCTATGTATATTGTTAGTCTGACAAAGTAATAGAATACTGGGAATATAGAGGCAACTAGAGGTGACATAAAGCAGAGGCTTCAGACTGGAGTAATTGATGGAAATAACAGTGTCTGTGTTCCTCTATCTTCCTTAGAATCCTTATTGCTGGTGGCTGGCAAGTTTAATGGTGTTTCTGGTGTGGAGAACATTGTGGGGACTATTCATACAAAGATCTCAGAGGCCATTGCTTATATGCAGGAGAACAAGGAGGTCATAACTAATAAGGTAAGTGCAGAACGTTAAGGTATTTAAAGGGAATCTGTTGCCAATTTTTTATTTTACTTATTAAATGAAGCCCCTGATCCATATTCTTTTCCTCTCAGTCATTTTTATTTCCCGATTGTAGATTTCTCTATTCGACCGTCTATATATGATTGTGGGGAAGACATTCTTGCTTGCACTGCTTTAACAGCAGTCAGAAAGATACTTTACAGCAGCTTCATGCCCATAGGATTCTTAAGACAGATTCTGTCCCATAGACTTGTATAGGAGAGTTTTCACTGTGAAGGGAGGGGAGAGGGGGAGCTGTGACATCTCCTCTTGTGACTGGTGGATTCTGTGTTATCTGTACACAATGGTGTCTCCTTTCAGTTTGACCCTGCTTTTACTGATAATGAGCACACTGCTGAAAAGCTCTCTAAACAGAACAGGAAGTGTCAGACTATTATTAGGCTTAGTGGCCAAAGTGAAAACTACAGGACTTAAAAATTATTTAAAAAATATTGAAAGTGATATGGAAAATTAAAGAAAAACATAACCAAAAATTCCTACAAAATGTGTTTAACATAAAAATGTGAGTTAAACAATAAGTCATTTTTTGATGACACATTCCCTTTAACACAAAGAGAGCAGTCCAAATACTGTCAAAGCTTGATGTGACTAAGCTCCTTGTTTGATCACCTACCTACCAAGCTAAAAGCAACAGTGTTTTAGAAGCCGCATAGCTCCAGGTATTGCTGGGGCATCTAATAAAGATACATACTAATACTGCAAAGAGATAGCCCAGTGGTTTAGTTAGTGGTTAGTTGGTTGTTTGTGTGGCTAGCCGGTAGTGGTTGGTTAGTTTGCCGACTGTTAATACTCCTTACACATTTTTTGACCATCAAAGTCTTTTTTTTTTTTTTTTCAGGTGTTTAAGAGTTGTGGAAATCCCAAAAAGGGCAACAAGGGCTCAAAGACAGAGGAGAGAAAGCGGAAAGGAAAGGCCACTCCAGAAGATAAATCTACAATTCCTAGTATGGACAGCCTGGTAAGTGATGGACAATAAGACTGAGGGAGCCAACTGTGCACAAAAAAACACAGAGACGTCAAGAGTGTCCAAAGCTCCAGAGCATTGAGGGCTCTTAAAATCACTTCAACGTACCCTTGTCTTCTACAAAAATGTACCGCTTAATTCATCTTAGGTTAGATAGATAATTAGATTAGGTAGATATGAGATATAGATATGAGATAGATAAATAGATATGAGATAGATAGATATAAGATAGATAGATAGATGGATAGGAGATGTGAGATAGATGGATAGGAGATGTGAGATAGATGGATAGGAGATGTGAGATAGATAGATAGATAGATAGATAGAAATGATAGATAGATAGATTGAGAGATAGAAATGGTAGATAGATAGATAGATAGATATTATAAAAAAGAAAAAAAAGGGGAAACAGTGGGCGCACAATAGTGTAAAACTGTATAAACAACAGATTTGTAAAGGTAAAGCAAAGGGGCTCACCTTATTGAGTTGTGCGATGAGGCACAACTCTCAAACAGGCATACAGGGCTATTGTCCGTTGCCCTTATCACGGCAGCAGGGGTCTCAAAAATGGCACAAGTACTAGCATGTACTTGGTATAATAGAAAATGCTGATCCCAATGAGGCCGATGCAGACCCAGCGCACAGAACTCACTGATTTCTCACAAAAGATATAAATGAAATTGTGGTCTTTATTTAAAAAAAACGCAATAAATTAAAAGTATATGCAGTAACATGAGTGTATTGCGTTTTTATAAATAAAGACCACTATTTCATTTATATCTTTTGTGAGAAATCAGTGAGTTCTGTGCGCTGGGTCTGCATCATCCTCATTGGGATCAGCATTTTCTAGATAGATAGATATGAGATAGATAGATATGAGATAGATAGATATGAGATAGATAGATAGATAGATATGAGATAGATAGATATGAGATAGATAGATAGATAGATAGATATGAGATAGATATGAGATAGATAGATAGATAGATAGATAGATAGATAGATATGAGATAGATAGATATGAGATAGATAGATATGAGATAGATAGATAGATAGATAGATAGATATGAGATAGATAGATAGATAGATAGATATGAGATAGATAGTGTAGTGTGCATGTATGTATATTCTATGTGTACAGTATGTATTTAAGTATATGAAGTATGTGTATTATGTTTGTGTGCAGGGTTGCCATATGTTATTTCAGGGCCCATATACAGCCGAAGAAACTGGGTCCCTGACAGGAGTACTAACAACACTGCCCCGATGGTGTGAAAATACATGTATTGTGCTTATATACCTTGTATATTTCTATAATCTTGACTATATATATACATTTTCTTTCAAAGCCTAATAGCTTATTGCACAAGTAGGGAGGCTTTCTTGTAATTTCCCGCTGACAAGTTTGATTTCCTGAACTGTACTGAAACCCAAGTGTAACAAAAAAAATCATTCTGGAAAATCCACCATCTGCACCCAGCCCTGATCATTAGTACAAAATGTTGATGACATCTAACTCCTGTGAACTGAAAGCTTGTTTCCAGCCTTAGATCCAAACCATAAGCCCTGCTGAGGACCAGCCAGAATCAGCTGTACACCGCAGCGACTGAACCCTGTTAGGGTTTGGTTCTCTCCGCAGTCTGTTGTCCTGTTATCTTTGGCCTCTAAACAGCCGATCCGTGCAGAATCCAGTGCACCCACAGTTTATGGCTCACTGGGAACATACTAAGAACTGACAGACTGTACGTTATATAATAATTATTATTACAAGCTTATTCCCAAGTGTTCCCGTCGAGAGCCAAGATTTAAAGGGCAAATTACTAAGTACTGAAAATGGGCAGCAAATACAAAGTGAGATGGGGCACATTCATTTCTGCTGCTGGTGACATAGTTCGGGGTGATTTGCACCCAGGGTTTACAAATGTTTTTAATGTTAGATTTCTGACACTTTTAGGAAATAGTCAGCCAGGCGATATTCCTGGAATTGTACGTTCAGCTCTAGGAATCTGTATCTGGTGGATTACATGTGATGCCCTCATTTGTTTGGTATTCTCTGTCTACCGCCCTACCCGTGCTCTCCGCTCTGCTGATGATATCAGACTACATTCCTCAATCATCCGAACCTCCCATGCCCGCCTACAAGATTTCACACGTGCGGCACCAATTCTCTGGAATATGCTACCGCGGGCGATCAGGCACATTCACAACCCTCACAGTTTTAAGAGGGCCCTGAAAATACATCTTCTCGGTCTGGCCCACCAAGATCCCTAACTGCTATCACACACATCTGTCACTCCCTGCACTTGGGCACTCACAGGCACTTATCTGTATATAGATGTACTGTCTGGGTGGCAGGTTCATCCATTTTTCATGTAAACCACCCCCTATTTATGAAACCTGGCCGGACCATTGTAAACTTGGCACTTCTTACCGTATGTTTCACCCATACACCCTAATAGATTGTAAGCTCTCACGAGCAGGGCCCTCACACCTTGTGTCTCATTTGTAAGTACTTTTAATGTGTAATGACTGTATGTTTACCCTTGAATTTGTAAAGTGCTGCGGAATATGTTGGCGCTATAGAAATAAAGATTATTATTATTATTACATTTATTGCACAGGGTCACATATTACAGAGAAGCTGTGACACGAAACAGTGGAATATACCAGGGACAATATGTCATCCCACGTCAGAGGCCTTCAGCATTGTGCTTACGTGGCCTCCTGCTGCGCTGGTGTAGGCCAGTACAAATAGAATTAGAAATTGCTTTTAAGTCGAGAGGTTCTCTAGAAGGTAAATAACTGCACAGATCACATATAATGCAGAACTGTCACTATGCAGTAGATGCAGCCAAGTTGGATCAACTAAAGGCATCTAACAAAAACGCCTGTAGAATAGTTTAGGAAATTGCAGCTCAGCCTCATTTTACTGCATTAGACTAAGATGCAATTCCAGACATGACCCATGGGTGAGGGGGGGTGCTGTTTCTGATACAACAAAGCAGACTTTTGTTTTCTAATCTCACACAACCCCTAAATATGTGACACCTCTATACATGTGAGTAACTATTAAGTCATTGAGCAGGAAGAAAAAGAACTTGAACCTATTTCATGTATGTTAATTTCAGCTGACACCTATCAGTGGTCAGGATTGGATATGGCTGTGATCCTGACCAATTAACTACTTAGATAACAGGGTAAGTGTGATATAAGCTATCATACAGGTGTCCCCAATGCAATGCAGATACTGAGTGGTCGGCAAGTCCCCAAAGCCTGCTGTGTTAGTACAAAGCAGAGAGTATTAGAAGAGCAGAAAAAAAGACAGTATACAATTACATTAAAGGGAATGTGTCATCAAAAAATAAGTCATTGTTTAAGTCCCATTTTTATGTTAAACAACAAATTTTTTAGGATTTCTTTTTTTTTACATTTTTCATATCACTTTCAATACTTTTTAATAATTCTTAAGTCTTGCAGTTTTCACTTTGGCCACAAGGCCTTGTTTGCACTGCTTTGACAGCAGTCAGAGAGATGCTTTACAGTAGCTTCATGCACATAGGAAACTTAAGACTGACTCAGTCCCATTGACTTCTATAGGAGAGTTTTCTAGTCATGCTCTGTGACTTGGGAAGAAGTCACTGTGCAGGGAGGTAAAAGTCACAGTTCACCCTATCTCCTCTTGTGACTGGTGGATCCTGTGTTATCTATTCACACAGGTGTCTCCTTTCAGTTTGACCGTCTTTGTGCTGATAATGAGCAGACAACTGAGAATCTTTCTGTACAGAGCAGGAAGTGTCAGACTATTATTAGGCTTAGTGGCCAAAATGAAAATGACAGGACATAAGAATTATTTAAAAAATATTGAAAGTGATATTAAAAATGTAAAAAAATATATAACCAAAAATTCTTAAAAAATGTGTTGAACATAAAAATGTGAGTTAAACAATTTTTGATGACACGTTCCCTTTAAGGGTGGCATGCATGAAACTTGGCACAGACACTCCAGTTCTAAATCACTTCAGAGTAGTGTAGAATACGATAGTATGTATGAACCGTCCTACTGTGGTTCATATATTTGGCGCACTGTAGAAGGAGCACAGGGTAATGTTAGCACAAAGCCTAAATGTGCCACATTGTAAGCAAAGGTTGGTGCGCAAGAAAAGACTCCACAGAATTCCTGACAGCTAAGGCCATGCTAACCTTTTTTAATGATAGAACTTGATAAAATTGAATAATTTAAAAATAATCTAAAATTATAGAATATCCAAAAATCTAAAATGATCTCATATCAAATTCATATTAAATTATATCATATAATTTAATGTTAAATAAAATAATCTAGAATAATTAAACCAATACAGCATTTACCCAAAATCCAGTTCTCAATCTTGTATTTACAGAGTTAGCATAGTTTTATCAGTTATTACATAGTAGTGATCTTGCTTGGCACAAAACCAGTCTCAGAGACCTCTGATTCGTTGCAGTTTTCATACATAAGGCCCATAAGGTTGTTTTTTTTAAATACATAGCAAAAACTATAACCATCATCTTACTGACATGCAGAATAAAGTTAAGATGTCAATCATACAACATAGTGAAGTCCGTAAAGGCAGAACCCTAAAAAACATGATCTTTTTTGCATTCCACCCTTCAAATGATTTTTTTTCTTTTTGTTTCTCAGTACATTTTATGGTCTATTGAAGGCTAGAAAAAACAAGCCCTCAGGCGGCTTTCTCAACAAAAACATCAGAAAGTTATGAAAAAACAAGTGACAAAAATGAGAAAAGGGGTTAATGATGGACAGACTTGGATGACTTTTGCTTTTCTTTTTCCCCACTTTTTCTGTAGAAGACAAATTACCACATAAATTCAGCTACTATGTTAAAGAAAAAACTGTTCCATGCAAAATATTAGTGTTTGTCTTTGATTTTTTTTAAATTACTGCAATCTGCAAAATAAAAACAAAACAAAACGTAGAGCTCTTTGCATTCATCTTGAATAGCGGACTATGTGATCATTAGCATTCACTGCTTCCAAGACAATGTACGAAAAATGAAAAACAAAGTAGACAACATAGGAATTCTGTTTCAAATTCCGGCAAAAGATTGGTGTTAATGTTGTGCACCAAATTTATTATATGTTCTAATTTGTCTTTTACACCTCACTTGACAGTTTTGAAAGTGTCTAGAGTAAGAGACTTCATAAATTGCCCAAGTTTATTAATGGCATGTGTTATTCAGGGCTATGGAGTCGGTAAGCCATAGTCCCGACTCCGACTCCTCAATTTCCCCTAACCCCGACTCCGACTCCCTCATACATATAAGATAACAATAAATTTAAGCTTTTTATCATCCTTATGATACAATAATCAAGCTATTTAGGTAGAATATAAAATATATTTACTGGATACAACTTTAGAACACAAAAAACTTTATTAAATTGCAAATATGCAAAACGCTGCAGTAAGTGGGGAAAAAAAACAGTTTTCAACAACAACGTCCTGAATAACATTTGTGGAGTCTATGAATTTGTTCTGAGAAAAAGTATTGCCTCCATCAGATCCTCTTTCATAGATGACCTCAAATCTGATCGAATTATTTTAAGGCTAGAGAACAGCCTCTCTACACTAACTTGGGTTTTGGTGGCAAAGCGGTGACCACATGGGCAACATCTCTAACAATCTCGGGGTATAAAGGAATTGCCTCATGCACAGTCAGTTTTGATGATCGGTTGAACTCTTCTACTTCTTTGAGAGCAAGTGAAAAATTTTGCTGAAATACAGTCAGTCTGTTTGCTGTGGGAGGGGAATCTTTTTCCCTGCGGCAACGCTTTGCCTGCTCCATGTCATCCAAATACTTTTCAAAGTTAAACTCTTCATCTGATGAGGCTGAAGATATGGCAGCAGCACTGGCAAGACCCAATTCCTCTTCTTCTTGGCAGTCCTGTAGCCCACTCATCCTAATTGCTACCTCAGTCAGAGCTTCTTTTCCTTTAGTAATCTGTTGATCATCCAGCAATATACGATGACTTGGGTCCACATAAACAGCTGCCAAAAGAATTTTATTATCTAATAACAGTGTCTCTCTCCTTTTCATTGAAGCAGCAATGCCATCTGCGATTAGGCCTCCTCTTTGGGATAGGCTAAAAAGCAAGTTCTTCCACTCCTTTATGAAAGTTCCAGGAGTTAAATCCTCAGCTTGTAATTTTTAGTCACTGTAAATGGATGATGTAGCAGTTCCTTTAATTCAGCCACCTGTGTCCATTGACCTTCACTTAATGTCACCTGAGGGTTGGCCATGTCCACAAGAAAGGGTTTCAGCTCAACTAATTGTTCAATCATCAAATAAGTACTGCCCCACCGAGTGGCTTGATCTACAATTGCCCCTTTCCCAGCACGTCTCTTCAAGATAGAATCAATTTTAGGGGTTCGGGCAGCAATAGCCAATTGCCTCACCTTGCCAATCAGAGTTCCGGCAGCATGTCCCTCTTGCAGACTGTCTCTTATCGCCAGCTGCAGTGTGTGCACAGCGCATGTGATAAATAGGACAGAATTTTGAAGCAGCTTCAGCAAGATCTAATTCTAGAGTATCATGTTGCTGTTGTTCTGTAGGAATATCTGTTTGTTCCTCAGTTACAAGATCAGGACTGTGGCCTTCCATCTCACACATACTGAATCCAAAGTTTTCTTCTAACTGTTGTTCACCTTCCTTATTCTCATTCATCAGTTTAATTGTACTTGTCATATTTGAAGCATTGTCTGTTACAATAGCAAGAATCTGTTCTTTTTTGAGTTCATAATCTTGCAGAACATTTTCCACTAAGGCCTGGAGAAACTGACTGGTGTGATGAGCTTTAGTGTCCTTTACTGCCAGCGTCTTGGTAACAAATTTTTTGTTGTCACAAACAAATCGAACATTTATAGCAAAATAGTTCACTCTGTGACGTGTGCAGGCATCCATTTTAAGATATATAAAGCGTCTCTTGAGAATCTTTTTAAGATCTTCTTTTTGGTTAAAGGCTTCTTCAATCACTAATTTTCTAATACTTTCTCTTTCCAGAGAAACACCAAGTTTGCGGGCCATTTCTCCATTAAGAGCTGTAAAAGCTGGTCAAGCAAATAATGATAATGGTACACCGTCCTTCACAACAAGCTGTATGAGCTGTCTTTTAAACACATCTGCTGTCATTGTTACAGTAATTTTGTCACTTACAAAATATCTTGTTACTGATGTTTGAGATACTCTTTCGTCCTCCTTTGCCTGGCGGGAAGTGCTGGGCACTGGTTTTTTGCTGTCACTCTGATCATTCTCAGTCACAGATTTGAAAACTTCTGGGTAGAAGCGGTTTAAATGTCTTTTTAGATTGGAAGCTCTTGTAGGAGCGTTTTTATCGCTTCCTGAATATGCACTGATTTTGACATCACAGCATTTGTTTTCATCTGGGTCACTTATCTTACACTGACACACAAATATTTTTTATCTTCCGTCAGTGTGAAATGCTCAAAGACAGCTGACTTCATAGGAAGCTTCTTAGACATTTTATAATAATATAAATTCGTCCTCAAAATAATTTTGTCCTATGAAAAAAAAAAAAAAGTATATTGTAATCTCTGAAAGAATAGCGAGTATAAACTTTGGGTAGAAATAAAACAAACTTTGCATAAATCAATAGTACAGATATGTCATGACAAATAAAAAGTTTGTAATATGTGTTTTATTAGATATCTTTATGCTGAACTTTCAGTATCAGGCTTTTCTCTGGATACAGGGCCTGATGTATGAAAACGGTCTTGGTCTAAAACTTTCTTTGTTGCCCATAGCAACCAATCAGAGCTCTGCTTTAATTTCTCCACAGCACTATATGAAAGGGGAGCTCTGATTGGTTGCTATGGGCAACAAAAACTTCTACACCTAGACAGTTTTCATACATCAGGCCCTGGGTGTTTTACATCATACTGCTTCACAGTCTACAAAGTGAAACTACTAGCAGTGCTTTGGCAACAGCTTTTACAACTACAGTACTTTCTCACGTGTGTTTCTGTATTTCTAAATATGAGATGTTAGAAAACAGTTTCCCCCCTTAAATTCTATGTATAGCATATATAAGCCATCAGAGCAGCTAATCTCTCCAAACAAGAGCTCAGAGGAGAAGCAAGAAAACACATGAAGCATACAGAGAGAACATATACTGGACAATTGATTTATGCACAGTTTATTGAAAGTTTAGATATGCTAAGAAGTACTTGCCTTAAAGGTGTTTTCTCAGCACGATGATTCACTGGCTGACAAGCAGTCACTCTGTCTCCTCAGGCTGTGGGTGGGTCTCCAGCAGTGATTAGCATATATTAACTTCAAGCCCTTCTTCCGACAGAGCAGGAAATTGTGTTCTCCAACACAATTACAGATAAAGTCAAGCTTTCCAGTCCTCACAGTCACAACACTTGTATACTTTGCTTACTGCAGATAATGGTGCTAAACCTTGTAAGTTCACTCAGAACTCAGTCCCATCATTCCGTGGGGGTGAGGTTACTCCTCTCAGCTAATCAGATAACAGGCTTTACCATAGAAACCTGTGTGCAGTGAGAGACCTGCTGAACTGTCTATAGTTCATGACTGAAGTAAAATCTACTGACCAAAATATTTACAAAATGTTGTCTATAACAGTCCCTTTATGTAGTGAGCAAACTTCTTTAATCCTGTTTTCTCTAGCAGATCTGTGATGAGTGCAGCCATTCCTTCCCAGTGCTTTTTCCTCTGATCTGTAGCAAGAAGCTTCACAACTGAGCATGTACATAAAGTGCAGCACACATTCATTTCAATTAAGAGCCTAGATGCTTATATAAGGAATAGAGCAGACCTTTACAGGACATTTCATTATTTTCACAAATTCTTATGAAAATATATTCAGCACATACTGCAATGAACTAACTGGACCAATTTATTAAATATTTGGGAGTCGGAGTCGGTCTATTTTATTCCTACTCCACCAAAATGGGCACCGACTCAGACTCCGACTCCACGACTCCGACTCCACAGCCCTGGTGTTATTATTATGTAGCAAGAGATGGTGTGAGGAAGAAAACAGTGATATGTCTAGCAATATGTCAATGTAATGTGTAGACGTCCTCCTGAGGCAGAGGAATCACTCTTCAATCTGGTTAATAGATAAGGGAAACCTATTGTTGTCGTGTCTCACTGAAAAGAGAAGAATTGAATCCCTACTATATCCTTCTATCCTTCTGTTTATGAATAATCTCCTTTTCCCTTTTTTTTCTCAAATGACCAGATTGACTACTTTAATATATTTCACTGATTTCAAGCGATTGTCCAGTTTAGAAGTCTAATGACCAACTCGAAAAGAGAATTTTGAGTTATTTAGGGGGCCTTCTGCGCAGGATCCTCAGCTCTTAGATTGAAGAGTGACTACAAAACTTGTTCCTTGCTTTGGAGAACCTGCCCTGTCCTATTTGAGACTGACAATCCATTGATTTTAATGGGTTCTATGTAATACTTAATTTTCCCTGTGGTGGCGCTGCAGGGAAATTGACCACTTCTGCTACATTTTCCAATCAGAGTACAGCTAATTACTGCGGGCGCCAGCAAGAAGACACGTATTGTCATGGGCCTTTCTAAGAAATAGGAATTAAAGCTATCTTAGGTTTGACCACATAGAAGCGGACATGAATAGAAGTAAAAAAACGCAACCTTTCTTCGTCAAATGGCGTTCCTTCATTTTAACAAACTTCACTCGTCGAGGTATCGCAGATCTGATGAAAAGTTTTAGGTACACGCACTGGTATGCAATTGAAGATCTCAGAGGCACTTTGGGTCCATTGAAGGGAGATTAGGCGAATGACCCCTAATCCCTATCTTTTACGACTCAGGGGATTTGCTCTCCTCTTTCTCATCTTTTTCTTAGGGAGGGTATGTGGGACTGAATGGGGTGGGCGGGGAGGGAAGGTAGGGAACGAACAGGAGGTTCTGTAATGCAATCAGCAATGAGAGGAACTTCACTGTAGGACATTGGTGCTACTAGGATCCTACACTGCCCAGGTGACAAAAGACGATGTTTGCAACATTTGAAATGCATACGACCTTTGAAACGGACAAACAGGATAATCACCCATGATGTCTATATTCTTATTTTTATTGTACTATCAGGAATGTATGTTTCTATACCAATCTCTTTTATCTTTTATTTTGTTAAGAAAGACATTGGTTCTTTTGGTTTATATGGACATAATTTTGTCCTGATTTAAGTGTATCTATGTGTTCACGAAGATGTACATTGTGATATGCTGAACATGTATGTTTGTTTCTACATTTGAAAAATCAAACATATTTAAAAAAATAGGAATTATCTAAAACTAAGAAACCCTTTAATAACTAAGTCATGTTAATTACACAATGCACCACAAGTAATTTTTATTTTTTTTTTAAAGGTTTCAGATGTAAAAGTAATGCTCACCGAAACCCAAGATTATTGGGTATCTCTACCAAACATATTCTGCAATGAGAAGGTAATTGCTGGTCCAGGCAATGAAGACAAGTGCTGGAATGGAATGGCCAAAGCAAGGTCAGTCTGTGACTCCATAGGTCAGCTGATTGGCGTTGTCTTTTTCTATTTCCTCTAAGCTCTTTAACATTGAGAGTTTTTTCTCTGTAGATACATGCCTGAGCGTATGGGCAGTGGACTCGCCAACCAAATAAATAATCCTGAGATTGATGTGGATATTACAAAGCCTGACATGACCATCCGTCAACAGATCATGCAGTTGAAGATTATGACTAATCGTCTCCGCAATGCCTACAATGGAAATGATGTTGACTTCCAAGACACAAGTAAGTGAACAGTAGAGAATGTGATCTCATAGATTTATGGTGATCCTTTATTTTAACAAACTTCACTCGTCAAGAGATCGCAGGTCTGATGAAAAGTTTTAGGTACACACACTGGTATTTAATTGAAGATCTCAAAGGCACCTTGGGTCCACTGAAGGGAGATTAGGGGAATGACCCTGTGGTACTGATCATATCACGCATTCTGTATCTGGGATGTTTCTGTCCTATGCATATTCCGCATCAGGGATCTTCAAGTTTGCCTTTTTGTTCCAGGGATATCATTAAAATGAGCCAACAGTTACCTGTCCTGAACTTGCTAGAATATATAATTGAATTGCATAAATAGTTAATCTCCTGCTTAAATCACATTCCAATTTTAGGGCAGGGCAGACAGAAAAAATCCAGTTCTCGGCTATTTGCCCACAAGCAACCTGCAGATTATGGGCTGTTTTTATAACCATCTGTAGTTAACATGTGTACATCTGATTCACTTTATAGTTGACACTTCCGTATGACAGAATTACAATTTCTCGAGGCAGCTGTACATGCAAGTGGATGTTTCATTTCATTTTTAGGCCTTAGGTACATGAGCGTACTTGGGATCTGTGCTGTAGTTTGTACATGACTATCAAATTTGATAGATCCTAATGAGTCTATGTGTGAGAATCCCCGAGATAAAGACTGGTGGTTGATCCAAACCACGCTGTGCCTTCAAATCCCAGTAACGCATATCAGATCCTTCTGCACACAACTTAAAACAAGATGTGGAAGTTTACATTTTCCTTAAGACCTGCAGTTATGGATTTCTTGTGGGAATGTTATGTGTTTCATCTACAGAACTGAATGGTGAAAATACAATTACCACAAGTAACATAGAAGATGGTTTAGCCTTACTCGATAAATGGCTGTAAAAATGGAAACCACAGTTCAAGGTTTCCAAATGTAAAATAATACACTTAGAGAGAAGCAGGGCCATCTTTTCCATTGGGCACACTAGGCAATTGCCAGGGGCCCCACAAGTACAGGGGCCCCAAGTGGTGTATGCATGTCCCAGCGATACAAGAAACATACCCTGGATCCCTTGGTTGGTTTTTCTTATTTAGCTATTTGTGTGTTTTTAGGATGTGCACACAGTTAAAAACCATGGTGGAGAAGGGAGCCAGAGGCTCCCTGCTCTGCCAAATTCTCTTGTAGGCTGCAGACATAAGTGTTGTGATAATATGGTTGTGCTTGGGCGGAGGGGACTTGAGGCAGGGCAGACTGCAATGCTATGCCCAGGGGCCCATAATGCTGTTAAGACGGTTCTGGGGAAAAAGAATCCTTTATCTGATATTGTATTGGCAACTCTGTGCTATTCAGGACTTCAGAAGAGAAGAATTTAGAGGTCCTGGTTTCTGACTGCTTCGCAGTAAGTCACCAGTGCAGCCAAGCAATAGAAAAGCACGGTGAATGCCTGTCTGCATAGCTAGAGGTAACCAGGAGAAAGAGGAAGATTGTGATCCAGCTGTATGGAGATCTAGTGACACCACATCTAGAATACTGGGCTGAGTCCTGGAGACTGTACCTTTGAACATATACTGACAAAAAAATTAAAAATAGAACAGGTCCAAATATGGGCCACAAAAAAAATATCAGGAAAGAATTAAAAAAATAATTTGTATAACTTGGAGTAAAGCAGCAGAAAAAGGGATGACACATATCTTACACATATTACTCATATCACTGTACAAAATAAAAAGCTAACAGGGGAGTAGCTAGATGGGGTGAAGAGGTGGCAGTCACTACCGGGCCCTGCAGCCTGAGGGGGTCTCAAAAGCTCGTCTGTCACAGCACTGTTAATGTAACATGGTAGCTGAGGGGCCCCATTTCATTATTTGCACTTGGGCCCTGAAGCTTCAAGTTACGCCTCTGAAAGCTAAAACTTAACTTTTACTATCAATATCTTCAAAAGAATAAGAAACAGCATGTGGGGTTTAAAGGTACCAACCATCATCATCAATAAAGAGTAAGACTTGTATCTGAAACCTAATGCAAGGAAATCTTTCAGGAACATACTCTGCATAAAAAATTAACACAGTGTAAATAATAGTCAACACTGACGTGACCCATTTACCAGAATGGGCTCATAAATTCTTAAAGGGGTTATCTCACCATGCTGTTTCACAGATTCAAAAACAACTTTCTTTCATGCATCCTGTGTCTTCCTTGTCAGACTGTGAGTGAATAGCATAATTAGTGACATGAGAGCAGGAGATGTTTATCTAAAGTCCAAAGAAGCTTCAGTGCTAAAGTAAATAAAAGTAATTAGTCTCCTTTGTTTGTGAGATCAGATAACACTCAAGCTGCCAGTAGTTCTGTGCAGACCTGTGTGATTACGTAATCCCTGCTATCAGATAAGACAAACAGCAGGGGAGAGAAGCTCAGTAACCTAGAGAAACCTGAGTGCACTCAGAGCTGATAAAATCACTTTTAGCTCCTCAACAAAAATAAATAAATAAATAAGCAATATATTTGGAAAATGTCTTAATTTACTATTCCCTACTAGAGATGAGCGAGCACTAAAAAATTTGAGTTCGGGCCGAGCCGAACGCTGGCCCAAACGCCAAACCCCATTAAAGTTAAAGGGGTTGTCTCGCTACAAAGAATAGCTTTCAAATTGTAGGGAACACAAAATAAAGACACTTTCAAAATATATTGCTTTGTTCCTCTGTTTTCCCTAAGGAGATACAAGTGTTTTATGACCTCCCTGGCTTTTTTTTTTCAGTTTCCTCATTTAAACTGACCTGTATACATTCTCCCCCTGCTGTTTGTTCAATGAGATACAGTGAGTGATGTCATCACACAGGTCTCAAGAAAGTGTCTGTGCCTGCTCAGCAGTAAAAAAGCTTGATTTATGTAAAATAAATGACTGTAATTAGGGCTTTTTTTTGGGGTCAGATAAAAAGTCCTGTTAGTAGTTTGAGAAGCAATTGATCTAATTGCATCTGAAAGCGAGCACAGGCAAGGAGCTGTACAAGTGTATGCAAATGGTCAGTCTGAACATAAAGTGGCAGAGTATTCTTTCTGCATTGTCTGAAATCTAAAGGGGAGAAAAACCCCTTTTTAATTCAATGCGTACCCCGGGATAAAACGTAAAGTTCATGCCGAACTAACCATTTCCGAGCGGTTCGGCTCAACACAATTCCCTACATGTTGGAAGCTAATTTTTTTTTAAGGCTTGTCTACACTGCATCGGAGAAAAAAACGGCCCAAAAGCGGCCGTTTTTTCTCGATGCAGGACCGCGGTTTTTGTCAGTTTTGTGCAAAGCCGCGGCCGCTTTCGTTTTCCCGAGTCCTATAAAATAGCATTTTTGGGGAAGACGTGGGGGGAAAACGAAAAAAGCTCGGCGTTTTAAACATGTTGTATAATACGCCGTGCCGAAAGACGGGCAGAGAAAAGACGAGTGTGTAGACGCAACTCGTTTTTCTATTGCCGTCTATGGCACCACACTGACGATCGTATCTGCGGCGCTTTTAAAAAACGAAAAGCACCGGAGATACGATCGTAATCATGTGCAGTGTGGACATAGCCTAAGAAACCAAGCACGGAGATTAGATGGAGGAAGATCAGAAGTGATGTCAGAAAATATCACTTTACTGAGAGAGGAGTAGATGCTTGCAACAAATTTCCAGCTGATGTGATTGGAAAAACCTGCCTGGGATCCACATGTATCTACCCTAAGATAAGGATGTAGTTTGTGACACATTAACATATTTAGGCCGGGTTCTCAATTTTTTGCTTTCGTGCTATCGTTTAGGATATCGTGAAAATTGGTGTTCCAACAAATACAGGGATAAAGCTATAGAGAACAATAAAACGAATGTAGTCTTATTGGTCAACAACCGTGTTCTGGAGTATTTAAAATACAAGTAATTAAAATAGTATTTAAAATAATTGTCATGTATTTGTATTTTGTAATCAAAATACTTTTTTTATTCAGTATTTTGTATTTGTAATTAAAATACTTTTAGGAAATATTTTAAGTATTTTAATTACTCTCTAAATTCCAAACAAATGTTGTAATTTAAATAACCCGCCTCACCGCACTTAAAAAAAAAAAAAAACAACAGCGCAAGTCACGTCATCACTCTCATTTCTCGTATCTCGTGCGAGGTGCGACCAGAGGAGGGAAAATTCCAGCGCGTTCCCCCTTGTAGTGAAGCGTGTTTTATTTTTAGTTTTTAATCATCCCGATCGCGTAATCCATTCCGTAAAATTACCGTATATACTCGAGTATAAGCCGACCCAGATATAAGCCGAGGCCCCTAAAATTTTACCACAAAAAAATTGGAAAACTTATTGTCTCGAGTTAAAGCCGAGGGGGGGGAAATTTCCCCCATTGCAGATAAAAAATCTGGTGATGTGCATTACAGCTTAGTAACTCCATGTTCCTCATAGTAATAGCAGTTAACCCAATCATGTCCCTCACATTAACCCCCCTGTGTGCCTCAAATAAGAGTTACTGATATGTGAGAGACATGGAGGTAATAATTAGGTATCTTCATAAATTTTTGGTCCTTTATTAGTACCCCCATGTGTTTTCGCATATTGTACCCTTATAAAGGGAACACAGGGGTTAATATGAGGGACATGATGGGGTTAACTGCTATTAATGTGAAGCACATGGAGTTACTGAAACTAAATTAATATCCCCAAATGCCTGACATTAATAGCCATAGTAACTAAAGGAAGGTACCTGTATGTTTTCTTTTACTGTAGCATCCTCTCCTCCATGTGACAGATATCTTCTATAAGAGTCGGAACAATGAATCCTGGCCACTGACATATCTGCAGGGTAGATGCTAATCCTAGTGGGCTAAAGGACCTCTGATCCATTTTTTGTTTTTATTAAATTTTTTGTTTACATTTTTCAAGTATTTTAGTATTTGGAAAATACTTTTGAAGTAGTGTTTAGTATTTGTATTTAAAATACTTCAGTCATAAGTATTTTGTATTTAAAATACTTTCCCAAAATATTTTCCTGAACACTGGTCAACAATTATTGAGACTCTGCTCATTGCAGATTATCAGATAAACTATCATTGACAGGTTTGGCCACCTAATAATGCACCGCAGTGTTGAGCCAACCTATGGGTCACCCAGCGCTAACTTTCTGTCTCTCCATACAGGTGATGACATCAGCGGCTCAGGGAGCGGAGATGGATGCACCGATACTGCATGCGTCAAAACAGCTTCTGGAGACTCTACTGTAATACACACACAAACACATGTAGTTCTTAAAGAGAAATCACCAAGGGCGAAAGGAAGTGCCAGCTTAAACTCATGGAACCTATTGCTACTTCTTGCCGCTTTGCTTGTGGCACACTTTGCCAGGTGGTAACCTCTGTGAATTGCATTTAAAGGGAATGCGGTAACTTTCCTCCCTAAATAAACTTGACCTTCTTCTATATTTGGAAGTAGATGAAAATGGAAAGGAAGCAAGTGCTGGAGATTAGGCCAATATAACACTGTGCTCTTCTGCAGGCTCAACCTGTCTCCATACCTGTACATTTTTTGTAATTGCGTGTATTTTATTTTCTGATACAGATAAACCATATCTGGCTGTTCTTTTTTTCCTTTGGTTGATAGGAAAAAATGTTAAAAGTGACATAAAAATTCACTAATAATGTGTCTCTTTTCTAAAATTAAAAATAAAATTACAAAAAAAAATTGTAAAATGTAAAATATTTATTAGTGCAAAGACATACCGTTCTATACATATACAACTGACAAGCACAAAGAAGCAATGTATGCAATTTCCCTTGTTTCTATATAAAGTACATTTTTCTTCATATCCGTCACTGGGAGTTTTATTTTGTTGATTTTTAGATTCATTTTAGATTAATTATATGCACCTGTTATATCTTTCCCATGTGGCATAGGGGCCTGTGTTGACTCCTATGGGATTCAGTCTATGGTCCGGCCATTGAGCTTTAAGTATGGCCTTGTGGTTTTGTTTTTGGATTTTTAGATTCAGCAATAACCATCTAGTTCTAAGCATTACTGTGGATTTATATTTAGTCAAATTACCATTTTCTTCAATAAGCTGTGAGATTTGATATAGCTGGTGCTAGGTATCCGTAAACTTATAAGGACTGGTTCTTCATATGTTGTGGTGGAGATGCTATACCACAAACTCTGTGTATTCTGATCTTGCAGTCATGTCCCCTGTCATCTGTCCCTTTATGCTTTGGATGTTTTCCAATAAATTCAAGGTAAAAGAGCTAGGACCCTGTGCCACCTATTGGATGTAGCATTCATCAAGTCATAACTGAGTCTTGCTATGTTAGGAGTACAGCCAAACCAGAAATTCATGTGAACAGCTGTTTGAGGAAGGAGGTGGTTGCCCTTTATCAATGCCGAGTAGGATTTAGCTCTGGAGACATGTTTAGTACCTTTACCCTTGTCTTGGAGGTGTGTTTGGGGTCGTTATCATGATGGAATACTGCCTTGTGGCCCAGAAGGGAGGGGATCATGCTCTGCTTCAGTCTGTCACAGTACATGTTGGCATTCATGGTTAACTCAATGAACTGTAGCTCCCCACAGCCAGAAGCACTCCTGCAGCCCCAAACCATGATACTCTCACCACCATGCTTGACTGTAGGATAGACACACTTGTCTTTGTACTCCTCACCTAGTTGCCGTCACACACACTTGACACCACCTGAACCAAATACGTTTATCTTCATCTCATCAGACCACAGGACATGGTTCTAGTAATTCATGTTCTTAGTCTGTTTGTCTTCAGCAAACTGTTTGCGGGCTTTCTTGTGCATCATCTTTAGAAGAGGCTTCCTTCTGGGACAACAGCCATGCAGACCATGATGCAGTGTGCGGCATATGCTCTAGGTACTGACAGGCTGATCCTCCATCCCTTTAACCTCTACAGAAATGCTGGCAGCACTCATACATCTATTAACTCATACATCAGTGGATATGACACTGAGCACGTGCACTCAACTTCTTTGGTCGACCATGACGAGGCTAGTTCTGAGTGGATACAAAGAAAAAAGGGGATATCGGCTCACCCACGATTGTCCAGCACTGATGAAATGGGTCCGTACGGATCCCGTCCAGAGCAAGACGTGAAGCAGTAGATCCAAGAGGAAGAATGATCCAGCGGGTCCAAATCTTTGAATAAAACTTAAGAACATTTATTGATGCATGTCAAATTCTGCACCTCCACCGTAGAACACTGTTCCCTAGATTAAGGCTCATAATCTCCAAAAAATTGGGAAGTTCGCAAGAGAACAGAGTGACTTTTGATCACTATATTTACTATTTAGCCATAGGCAAACTTAAATTCTATCAGTTCTCTATCTGTTAAACACTAAAACTTAACTTTTATTATATATAACTCTTAACCTCTATACACACTATTTAAAAACCTGATCTCTAACCTCATCATTTAACCCTTTTTGCTTCTGAAAGAGGGAATAACTCCCTTTCTATTATCAAGCCTGGTGGAGCACCACCTATTAACAGGAGAGCCTTTATCTATAGCAAATTACTAACTCCAGTAAGGAATCCCAAGCCTACCACCTGGGCAGTCGTCCCCAATCTCATGGACACAGAACAAATAAGGCCCCCTTGTGACACCCCTGCAGCAGGTGACACTTGTAGACAGAGGTGAGAAATCACAATTTAAAACGTCTTATCTGACCTCGCCGTCATGTTTCGCCAGCTAACCTGGCTTCATCAAGGCTTAGAGGTCCGATCACATGTGGTCTGAGCTCACTTCCTTTTATATCGTGTTAGGTAAACACCCCGTTCAGGTGCTCACCAATTAGCCATCAGAGAATCCACATAAAACCCACTCCCCCTAGGTTAGCTGGCGAAACATGTCGGCGAGGTCAGATATGACGTTTTAAATTGTGATTTCTCACCCCTGTCTACAAGTGTCACCCGCTGCAGGGGTGTCACAAGGGGGCCTTATTTGTTCTGTGTCCATGAGATTGGGGACGACTGCCCAGGTGGTAGGCTTGGGATCCCTTACTGGAGTTAGTAATTTGCTATAGATAAAGGCTCTCCTGTTGATATGTGGTGCTCCACCAGACTTGATAATAGAAAGGGAGTTATTCCCTCTTTCAGAAGCAAAAAGGGTTAAATGATGAGGTTAGAGATCAGGTTTTTAATAGTGTGTATAGAGGTTAAGAGTTATCTATAATAAAAGTTATGTTTTAGTGTTTAACAGATAGAGAACTGATAGAGTTTAAGTTTGCCTACGGCAAAATAGTAAATATACTAGATTAAGGCTGACGCGTTTCGGGCGATGCAACGCCCTTACTCATAGCAAGTGGTTCTGAGTGGAAAATGTTAAACTGCTGTATGTTCTTGACCACTTTTCTGCAGCTCATTTTCAGAGTGTTGGCAATTTTTTTTATAGCCTAAGTCATCTTTATGTAGAGCAAAAATTCCTTTTTTTTAGATCCTCAGGCAGTTGTTTGTCATGAGCTGCTATGTTGAACTTCCAGGGACCAGTATGAGAGCGTGTGAGATCGATAATGCCAAATTTAATACACCTACTCCCAATTCACACCTGAAACCTTGTAACACTAACGAGTTACATGACACTGTGAATGGAAAATGACAAATTTGGCACCATTTGTATATTCTCACTTAGGGGTGTACTCACTTTTGTTAGCCATTGATGGTTGTGTGTTGAGTTATTTTGAGGGCACACCAAATTTACACTGTTAAACAAGCTGTACACTGACTACTTTACATTGGATCAAAGTGTCATCTCCAGCGTTATCCCATGAAAATATATAATGTAATATTTGCAAAAATTTGAGGGGTGTACTCCTTTTTTTGTGGGCTTTTGTAAGTCTGCTTAGGAGCTGTAAACACACAACAGTTGCGTTATAATTAAGACTATTTCCAAAGCTTATTTATATTCAAGATGCACTGGAAGAATTATCGCCAACAATAAAAAATCTCCAGATAAATACTTAGGGCAAATAATAAATAAATCTTCATCTTTTTGTTGCTTCATATAAATTAGTATTGTAATTTGCCTGGCTAAAGTAACAGATGTTAAAAGGTGACCATAACCATTATAAGATTGTCACCTATGACAAGTCACTCACTTTGTATATCGGAGTACAACTAAAAAAGAGTCCCCCACCCTCCCAGATCACGTCTTTGCTGTTTTAGCATACCTCCAGTTATAAACAACTTTTTATAAATCAGTAGTACAATAAAAAATTAGGAACGTCATAATATAGCTTACAAAATACAAATGTACGTTTCTCCAATCCACCTTGTGCTTTCTTATCTGGGCACTCAGTCATAAATCATTAATAGAATCTGTCTTGCAGAGGAGTTGACGTTCCTGCTTTGCTGAGAGCTCTCTTACAGCTGCCCATGTCCTTTGGAGAGGAGAGGGGAAGGAAGTAAAAGTAAGAGACTCTAAGGGGCCGTTTTCAGGCGGAACATGAACATGTCGGTACGAAGAGAGAGGGCTTGAATCCACAAGCCGTGGAGAACAGCCATCCCCCTTCATGCCAAAAAGCAAACCAAATACCGGTCGGCATTCCCTGACCAGTATTTGGTCTGTTTTTGGCATGAAGGGGGATGGCTGTTCTCCACGGCGTGCGGATCTAGTCCTCTCTCTGTGTGCCGTCATGTTCATGTTCCGCCCGAAAACCGAGCGGAAGAATGAACATGTTCAATGTTTTTCGGACCGCCGGCGGTCTCAAAAACCGTCCAGTGGAAAATCCATGCAGTGTGGACCGCTGCACGGATTTTCCAATTAAGGTCCATGTAAAAGTTTGACAGCCGGTTTACAGACGGCTTTCGAAACTTAAAAATGTCTGTAAATCCGGCGGAAAACAAAAGCAGCAGCATAGAGGACATTAGACAGCAGTAAGGGGCAGTATTTCTGTGTGCCTGTTTGCCCCTTCTCCTTTCAATAGACTTTTATGTACAGTTACAACCTGAGGACCAATGACTGGGAGGTCCCACGAGTTTATTCTGTTAGTGATTTGTGAGTGAATAGATAATAAAACAGGAGGTGGAGAGAAAAGGAGTCTGATAAAAGAAGGAAGCTTTTTTTATTTTTACATAAGGCATATTACAGTCTCTTTTTTTTGCTTGTACTTGTATGTATGAAAAGTTGTGATATAATTGGAGGTACACGTTAACATATTGGTGTTCTTTTATTTGGCTTTGTAAGCATGGTTCTGCACTTTCACACTTTCAACTGGTGATGCAAAAAAATGCTAAAAGTTTAACACTTAGAAAATAACCGAAATATTTAATGATAAAAGATTTTCAAAAAATGAACACAAACAAAAAAGGTTGCAAAATTTTAAAATTCAGAGCAACAGTTAAAATAAGATTCACAAAAAAGTGTATTTTGAAAACTTAAAAAAAGAACTCCTGGGTGGGAAAAGTGGCATGATTATGTGTCCCAGGCGCTAATCGAGCCGATTATCAAGAACAATTTACTTGTAAAATCTTTGTGTTAGTGCAGTGCAGGTAGTGATTGGTGGTCTAGTAGCGCCTCTCTACAGTACAGTGCAGTAGTACATGTTCTATACTGCTCTTACATGAGGGGGGACCCATTTTCTTTTTTTCTGGTACATTGTGTTTAAAGTTCATGACCCAAAGAAACTCCTGGCTTCATCATAGAAAGTGATTTCCAGCTTCCAGCAGCTCTTTCTGGTGTTACATATAAGGACTTGATCTATCAGTATTAGTTATCAGCTTCATTTCCTTTAATCTTTTTGCATTGTGTTGGGGTCATATTTTGGGATGTCAGAACCAATTACTAGTTTTCCATAGTTAAAGTTTCTGGAACCCATTAATATTGTATGCTGGGGAACTCCTGTATATATATCCTATTTTTATTATTTTACTAAATCAGTGAATAGCAGTGAAAATTACAAGTATTCTTCCAGAACAATGCAGACACAGATAAAATCCAGAGGACCCACACCATCTAAAACACACAATCCCCAAGACATAAGTCTGCTGTACCTCTACTTCCCTTAATATAAGGGCATGTCCCCAGGCAAGGGATTTGGGGTTTTTTTTTTTCAGCGGTTTTGCGTTTTTAGCCCAAACCTGAAAAACCCCAGCCAAAAATTTAGACAATTGTCCTAGGGAAAACCCGTGCGTTTTGCCCGCAAAATATTGGCATGTTCAGATTCCGTTGGAAACCGAAAAAAGAATGAACAACCCATGGGAGGAGGGAGGGTGTTCTCCGCTCATCGCAAAAAAAAAAATTCGCCCCCCCGGGGCCCTGGGGACGGCCGCAAAACGGAAAAATACTTGTCCTGTGCCGTGGGAACGCAGCCTAAGTATACTGCATTCTTTATTAGGCTTTTGTATAGTTAAATGGTGCAATGTTTTGTTGTGCTTTTTGGACTAATAGTGTAGCAGACCTTCCTCCATACTATGCAGGCTAGCATACTTAGAAGGCAGACCCATTTTCAGACTGTTTCTTTTTTGGGAGACTTAGGGCGACATGTAAGACCGGGTCTGTGCCAGTTATCTGGCGTCAAAAATCTTTAGTAGACCTGTTCTACTAATGTACGAAGAGTCGTATTCCAAACTTTGGTGCGATAAGTGCAGGTGAGACATTTTTTAATGCATCAAAGATTAGGGAGCCCTGGGGGGCGTCGCACCAATTATAGAATTAGACACTTTTATGTTTCTCTGCGCCAAAACCGGGTGCAGAACAATTAGACGTAAACCAGGGGTAAAGATGGTCCCCTAAAGACTTGTCTTTTGGGCACATACATTTGGCTCATTTAAACTCTTAAAGCTATTTAGAACGGCCTGTCAGCACCAAGTTCAACATGTCACCTTTTTTTTTTGAGTATTAAAAAAGAAATTGTCATGGGGGGCGGTGCGGGTCCCGCGGTGCCCGTGGCCCCCCCCCCCTGCCCCGGGGGTGGGCACGAGTGCCCGGCTCCCTGCGCCATCCCCCCCGCTCCCCAGTCCCTGGCGCCAGTTCCCTTCCCTCCCCGCGCTCCTTGAAGCCGCCCTGCCTGTCCCCCCCGCCGGGGCCGGTCCCCGCCGCTTGGGGCGGCGCACGAGGGCGGGTTCTGGTTTAAAGGGCCCAGGCACCATTAATTGGTTATTGATGGCCGGGTCCTATTATGGAATCCCCCCCACAGTCCCTTGCCAGATCGTTGGGTGTGCTTACTTCCTTTAGAGGTGTTGGAGTCCTTTTTATTACCCGTGTCCCGTCCGCTTTGTTTACGTTCCCTGACCTTGCCTCTTTGCTCCCTCCCCTGACCGCTGCCCCCTCTGACCACAAACCTCTGCCGCCTGCCCTGCCCTTCCTGCCTGCCCCCGACTACCCTTGGATCCGTTTTTGTACCCGGCCGCCACCCGCAAAACAAGTCACGTCGGGGTGCGACCGGAGCCTCACGCGCAGCAAGCCCATCCCGTTTGGGGGGGCTCGGGTAAAACGGGGGCTACTTAGACTCCGCCCCCTGGCGTGGCTTAATATCATCGCTGGCAGTGGTCCACGAATCCACCGAACCATTACAGTACAATCTGGCATGATTCCGCCGGGACCTCGCCCGAACTCCGGGAGTCACGACACCCCGTCGCTCAGCAGACCCAGCGTTTTGACCACTTGCGGCCCCCTGTTGCGAACCTGGCGGCTTTCTACCTCCGCCTGCGGCGTCCCGCAACCCCCTCCCCACCAGTTGCTCCTGCAGCCATGGCGCACCTGCTCCGCCCGGGACCTTTCTGCATCTCCCCGCTCCCCTTCGCTTGAGGGGACCCAAGAAGTGCAGAGCCTTCATCACCAAGCTCTACATATCGAGATGTTGGGGCATCAATTTCCATGACGGGCAAAGGGGTGGCCTTCATAATTAGCCCCCTCACGCGAAAGCCTGGCCTGGGCCATCCACTATGGGACCGAGGAGTCTGCGAGGGCTAACCCAAACCCTTCCCTCCAGGGGTTCCGCAGGGCTTCGAGGAACCGGGCCGCACCCCCTCTGCTGCCGCAGCACTGCTTCGTTCCGTCAGGGGACCAACTGGGGTAAATATCCGTGCAGTCCGCACCCTTGCCTGGGAAAAGGACTGGGAAAAAGGGGCGTTGGGGGGAACCTTCGGCAACCTTCGGGGCGCATTAAAGATGAGCTCGCAGGGTCGGGTTTGCCCCCCTCTCTGGACAAACTGATTCGGTTGGGCCACCCGAATCGATAAACCTTTGCCGAGAGACAACAAAGCCCCGCCTCCAACGGGGAGGTCCCCGACCACGTGGCTACCTTCTAGCCCCTTTTTTTAACGACCCCCACTTACTCCGCCAACAGTTCTGAGGTTTAAAACCCCATGCAGATGAAAGGGCCACTTGACCAGGGGGAACCCACAAATCTTTCGAGGCCTAGGTTTCTATTGTGGGGGCCTGGCCACCATTGGGGACTGCCCGGTTTGCGCCCGGGAAAGGGCTGCCCCTAGGACCGCAGGGGGGGGGCTCCCTAGGTGCAGTGGGGCCTCTCCCCGTTGACCATTCCTGTACTCTGGAATTTCTGGACAGCATTTTAAAGCCCCGCCTTTCCCTTTTGACGGGGTCCCCGCTGGAAATTTTATCAGCCACGCCTGGTCTCAAAAGTTCCATCCCCGGTGACCCCTCTGCAGAAACCCCAGTTCGTCCCTTTGCAGTGGCGAATGCCTCAGGGATGCTATTCGGTTCTGCACGCGCCCCTCACCTTGCAGATGGCGCCCTACACAAGGAGATCTGAAACTCCTCTTCTGCTCGCTCCCTTCAGAAATCCTCCGGGGACTTCCTTGATTACGGGACAGGCCCGCCCCTAACGGAAACAGGTGGTTGTCCTTTGGGGCCCGGCAGCCATTACGATGCCTTTCAGACTCCTCCTGTTCACAGCCCCCCTCTAAAAAGTCTCGAAGCCCCTGCGGGGTCTAAAACTCCATCCCAATCTAGCCGACGTTTTCCGAAAGGCCGAACTCTTCCTCCGCACCCCCCCCCTTGACGTTTCATTGACCGCCCCCCGGGGTACTATGCCCCCCCCGGGCGGGGTATACCCACTTTTTTTTCCCAGAACCAAAGGCATGTCGGAGCATTCAGGAGAACTCCGTAAGGGTTTTACCAAGTTTTCCCTCGTTGTGGGGGCATTCTTCTTTTCGAAAAGAAAGAGGAAAACTCTTTTGGCCCGTATCGATTATCGGGCCTAAATAAAATCCCCAAAAAAAATCGAACCCCCTGCCTTTGATCTGGAAAGTTTTTTGATCCCCTACGTGCGAAAAAAAATCTTTTCCAAATTTGGGTTTAAGGGTGCTTACAACCCGATTCGTATCCGGAAGGGGACGAATGGAAGACGGGGTTTAATACCCCTTTACAGCCCCCTTCGATATTTGTATGCCATTTGGCCTTTTCAACGCCTGGGTGTGTTCCAAAACTTCGTCAATGAATCTTCCGTGACCTGTTAGTCGCGTATAGTCTATCTAGACGACATCTAAAAACTTTCTCCGTTGGGGCTCACCGCACCCCTTTCCGCTAGGTGTCAGGGGGGCCTTCGTACCCAAAACTCTATGCCAACTGGAGAAATGCCCGTTTGAAAACGCACCTCCTTTCCCTTTTGGGGTACTCGTTTTTGGATCAAGGTCTCCGGGGGCCCCTCCAAGCTCTCGCGGGCCTGCAGTGGCCCACCCAGGGGGGTCCCCGCTCCCCCACCCCTTTTTGGGGTTCGTAATTATAAAAGGCAGTTTATTCCGCAATTCTCCCACTGGTGGCCCCAGGGAGCCCCCACCAGAAAAATGCTAACCCCAAGTCCTTGCCTCCCGAGGCCCAAAAGTCTTTAAGCGCTTAAAGAGCATTGTTCTGCTCCCGTTCGCGCCCGAACCCACTGCGCCCAATTTATCCTGAGTGGACGCCTCCTAGTAAGTGCCGGTGCGTCCTTTTTCAAAGTCCTCTCAGGGAAAATTCGGATGTGGATTTTCTCCAAGACCATCACCCTGCCGAACGTAATTACACTATCGGTGATGGAACTTCGGGCCTAAAATTTTCCCAAAAATTGGGCATTACGGAGGGGGGCTCGCCATCCCCTTTGGGTCTTCACCGACACAAAAATCTTCTTATCTCCAGTCTGCTCGCGTTTGAATCCTCGGCAAACCCGGTGGGCGCTTTTCTTCGCCCGCTTTAACTTCCTCCTCCACTTTCGGCCAGCCGAAAAGAACGTCAGGGCGGGTGCCCTTGAGATCCTCGGACACTTGGGCAATGCAGATTAGCTTGACTTTCATCTGAATCACCCTAACTAACGGGCAGGTAGAAGGGTTAACCAAGTTTAGGCACCTACTTACGACATTTGTTTCCACCTGTCAGGTAATTGGTCTGACCTCCTCCCCTGGGCAGAATTTTTTTTATAATTCCTTGATCCGAAACCCCTGGGGGCTCTCCCTTTTTTGTGGTTTGGGCTACTCCCCCCCTTGGCTACTTCATGCCTTTCCTGCTGTGGTGCCCAGGGGCGTCTTTAAAAGGGACTCTGGCAAAACCGGTCTGGGCCCTTCTAAGGGCCTCCCCTCACACCAAATCCCGGCTGACAGGTACCTAGCCTCCCCCCTATTTAAGCCAGGGTTAGAGTTTGGTTTTCCCCAAAAAACACCCCCCTTTTTAAAGGGCCCCCTCCTATAAGTTTGGCCCCAAGTATCTGGGGGCCCTTTTGTCGTATTTTGGCAACTTAATCCCGGGGTTTCCCACAAGCTCCGCTTGCCTCCACTCTGGTATCCCCAACCCGCCCTTCCCTGTTCCCCCTTTCCCCAAAGCCTGTGGGGCTGAATCGCTTCTCCCGTGGATCTTCTTTCCCTTTTCCTGTGGCCAACTCTGATAAATCTTTTTAGATCAAGGAGGTTGGCGGAGAAGACATGAGGGGAAAGCGGTTCTTTTCATTGACTGGAAAGGGGTCGGGGGCGGAGGAGCGTTTGTGGGAACCTGAGGGCAACCTGTCACCTGAAACCCCCTCCCAAATTCCGTAAAAAGAGGGGGAGACCTAAGGGAGGGGGGGACTGTCATGGGATTGGCCGGTGCCCGCAGGGGGTTCGGCGCGGGTCCGCCTCCCCGCGCCATGCCCCTGCTCCCGTCCCTGGGGCCCAGTTCCCCTTTCCCGCCTGCGCTCCTGTGAACGCCCCTCCTGTGTCCCGGCTGCCGTTCGCTAACCCCCCCGCTTTGGGCGTTGCGCGCGACGGGCTGGGCGGATTTAAGGGCCAGCGCCCCTTTTTGGTTATTGTTGGGCGTGGTCCTTATATGGAAACGACCCCAGCAGTCCCTGCCGATTTTGGTGTCTTACCTTTCCCCTTTAGAGGGTGTTGGAGTCTTTTTTATTACCGTGTCCAGTCCCCCTTTTTCTTATTCCCGACCTTGCCTGTTTGCCGCCTGCCCCGCCCTCTGCCCGTCTTGACCACGAACCCCTGCCGCGCCCTAACCTCCTGCCTGTCCCCGATACGCCTCGGATCCAATTTTGTACCCGCCGTACCCGGGCCGCCATCGCAACAAGTTTCGTTAGGGGTAGCGCCTGGTAGCCTCCGCTGCAGCAAAATCCCTCCCTTTCTTTGCGGCGGGCCTGGTGAAAAGGGGGGGTATTAGACCTGCTCCCCGGCGTTTGGGTTAACTATCATCGCTTGCGGTGGTCCAGCGAATCCACCGAACCATTCCAGAAATAACTATATGAACAGCTGTTTATGTACTTTCTTTATAAAGCTGAACAAGTAATGTTACATTAATGAATATTGGGAACTAATTAGATAAACTTGAAGGGGAGTTGTTACTACCGACATTGATGGCATATCACCACAATATACCATCAATATCTGATAGGTCTATCTCCTAAACGAGCCCCAAAACCTTTCTGTTCTGATCGTAGAGGTGGTTCGGGACTCTCCCATAGACTTGAATAGAAGTCACCATTGCAGACGAGCGGCGTTCAGAACGGAGAGGTTTTGGGGCTATAGATGTTGGTACCAGAGGTGGGAATGAGACCTATTGGACAGCGATAGCGATATGCTATCAATGTATGTAGTGAGCCAACTCCTTTAAAGGAAACCTGTCACATAGATTATGTCTCCTTGCTGTGGACAGTACAAGCCAGTGTCAGACATGCTGTTCCCAGCTCTGTGTCCCAAAGGCCTCGTGCACACGACGGTTTTGGCTGCGGTTCCCGCGGCAAAGACCTCGTCGGACCGCGCCGCAAAGTCGCGTCTCCCGATGCGTGTTTGCGGCGTGGGCATGGTCTCGGCGCGGGAGTGGCGTGGTTTGGGGCGCGGCTTGCGGCAAGGGTTTGCCCCCATGCAAATCAATAGCAGGGGGCAAACCGCGGCGCGAGCCACGCACCACCCGCGGCAGCACCGCGCGGCCACCGCGCAGAGCACTACTGGCAGGAATTGACAGGAGAGTTCTCCACACGCGCGGGTTTGGCTGCGGCCCAACCCACGGAGTGTGAATATTAATGCGGTTTCCCATAGGAAACCATGTTAATAAACTAGACGCGATTTGGCCGCGGAAACCGCGTCGGAACCCGCGGCCATAACCGCGGCCAAATCCGTCGTGTGAACGGGGCCTTATTCCGTAAGATGCTGTAGTTTTAGAGCATTTAATGCTCAAATCTTATTCATGAGCAGGTGTTAGCCCTGCCCACCAAAGGCTAGTCCAGCCCATATGGCAGTTATTTACATGTTTCTACCTATTCAAAGTAATAGGTTTATCAGTTGAGGTGGGCAGGGCTAGCCTCAGGTGGGCAGGGCTTGAAAAAACTGACTCTTTTTTGGCTGAAAACTGCAGATTTGAACATTAAATGCTCTAAAACTACAGCATCTTACAGAATAAGGGACACAGCGCTGGAAACAGCATGTCTGATACTAGCTTGTGCTATCCTCAGCAAGGGGGACACAACCTATGTGACAGGTTCCCTTTAAATGCCTGAGATAAAAAGCTTGACTGTGCTTATTTATGCTACCTAGGTTTCCATGTAAAAACACAGACAGTATAAATGGAACTATTAAAGCACAAATTACAGACTTTACACGGAAACCTGTGTATTCATCGATCCGAGGACCTACTTGAGGTGCAAGGAAAAAAAGCAGCTTGGACCTTTTCTTATACCTGCTTTTATATGAGTTATACAATAGCTTGTACATCTTCATCAGGTGCGCGAACTACCGTACCTGATATCTAAAACGTATCACACGAGGTGCGCTGTGTCTTTTTGTCCACTGTATCCCAGGACCGATCTTCTGCTATATGCTTATTTAGGCTGGGTTCACACATGTTGGCTGTTTGGCCACTTGAGTTTGCAGCCACATGCGGGTGTGTTTTAGTCCACATTGCAACTTATGGAGAATTTATTATTGTGTTTTTGCCTCTCTATGGCATATAAAGGTCACAAATTATGGCACACCCCATTTCTGCACTATGATTTGTAACTTTTCAAAAGCGGTGTAAAAAGTAGATACGGTTTGGTGGGGGGGCATGACCTATAACAATTTTATGTTTTAAGCCAAAAAATGGTTTAAATAGCATTGAAAATCTACACCGTCCATCACTGGAGCAGATTTTATTTTCTGGAGACAGTCATAGATACATAAAATGTAGGTGTGTGCCTCTAAATACATTTACTGTAGTACATTTTTCACCAATGTACTCCAGCTTAAGACTGGCAAATGAAATGCTAGTTTTAATAAGTCTGCCCTATTAGATATGATGTACAATATAATGGTGGTTGAGCAGCCATTCAAAGGAGTCGACCATTTAAAGGATATCACAGGGGAGTGGAGGCATAACCCTTTTATATACTATGAACAAGGATGTTAAAGTGGTTTTCTCACCAGGCAGCTTCAGACACTTCCTGCGTAGGCTGTGGGTGGTTATATAGCAGTAATTAGATAATCGGCGCTGCTATTCCTAGCTGATTCTGTTAGAGTGATATGAGTGCAAATGGTTTATAATCTGTAGTGCAAAAAGTTGCAGAGCTCTAAAAGTTAAAACTTGTCATTGATTTAGGTAAACAAGCTTCTGTGCTAGAGATAACATTCAGCAGGGAGTGACTCACCATGGTCGGACTGACGGCAGCTTGTAGC
Source organism: Phyllomedusa bahiana (assembly GCA_025379985.1). Classification (NCBI taxonomy): domain Eukaryota; kingdom Metazoa; phylum Chordata; class Amphibia; order Anura; family Hylidae; genus Phyllomedusa; species Phyllomedusa bahiana. The sequence continues at coordinate 118,539 of JAODAL010006038.1, forward strand.
AATGAGATGAGAAAGAGCTAGGAGAGTTGGTTGGTAACCAAAAGTAACTTGTATACACCAGCAGTAGATAAAATCTTTTTTTTTATCTCCTGAACAGAGCAAAATCAAAACAGCAATGTATTTTGTAATAATCTTCATTTACCTTTTCCCTAGATGTTAAAAGCTAATTATTGTGGTGAGAAAACAAATTTAACCGATATCTTTCAGAAGGGACATGTATGAATTACACAGGTTCTAGGATGGATTGAAAATAATCATATGAGATGATTACCTGAACTCTTAAATGAATTATCTCATCTGATTGTCCAGTCCAAGCAATCAGTATTCAGTAACCTTTTCATTTCTTTTTGTGGCTTTCATCCCAGATGTGTCCCTGCCTTGTTAGAGTCTTACGGACACAGTTCCTAGATTTACAGAGCCAGTAGTGTAATATTGCATAACGGTCACTGCCAAATCATATTCTCAGTACACTTCTAGACTAATAAGGCAGCTCCTATAGCTGTAGTTATATGTCTTATCTGACAACCAGGCCTGTTTATGCAGTAAGCAAGACTCAGCTTCCCAAATTAGCCAGTGTGCTAACTCTGGACCCAATTTGGGCATGAAGGTTTCACCTCTTAGTATGTGACTTATTTAAAATGTAAAAGGAAAAGTATTAGTATTGATTGATACTCGGCCTATATAGAATGGCTGCCATATTTAACTTACATCTTTATATGCCGCTTTACAAAATACAAAGCTTTCAGCTGTATTCTCCTACACATATGAACGGTCCCTGTGAGAACCATTTATTACTTGCCAAAGGCGGGATAACATCTCTTCAAAGAAAAGCACAGAAGCCTTTCCTAAGATTCATATCTAGTTTTACACAAAGTGAATACAGCAAAGAATGCATGTTTGACATTGACACAATTTTGCTAACAGTGAATAAATTAAAATTAATTATTTTGCTAAGGATGAATTAAGAATTTATCTACTCAAAAGGTAAAGCAGGAGAAGGAAAAGCTGTTGTGTGTGAACATAAGGAATAGATGTATTTCTGATCATTAAACAACTTGTATCTGTCATTTTGCCTTCTGTCGGCTCCATGTCTGCTTTTCAGTTGTCTCTGACTAGTGGTTAGAGACTAGCTGCTATGATGTCTCCCATGCACTGCACACATATACAGGTATTCTGCGTATATACATCTCTATAATACTGCCACAGAAACCGCATGGAGGATATTACAGAGCAGTTCTTAGGCCTCCATCTGTCATTGTAGCATCATCACCAAGCGATTGATGGAGGACACATGGAGCCCTCTCGTTCTATCAAATCCCTTACATGCTACAAGCACTATCAACCACGACATCTAATGGGTTAACCGGCCGGGCTCAGCATGCTCTTCCTTCAGTCTGCTCTCTGCTGTCCCAAGAATGTATTGGGAGCTCCAGGGGTCACATGCAGCCCGCGAGTTCTGTGCTTGATACCCGTGATCTATAGTTTCTATTTAAGTCCAGAGCTTTTATATGTCTTGTTGGTTTAAAGGGGTTGTCTCACTACATTCATTCATCTTACCTCACTCCTGTTTTCTCACTTACATTTTTGAATTCAGGGGCGTGTTTATTGGCTTCTACTGGCGTGCTGCAGAAGCCAGGACTGTAGCTATAGCAACCATTGCTCGCAGCCTATCTTGAGAGATTGAACAGGCCTGTAGCTATAGCGACCTGAGGAGCTGATGCAGCCCATACAAGAGGGGATATCTAGGAATAGGTAGGATACTGTTAATGGACACATATTGCAAAGTTACTTGTTTTTGCAAGCTCTTTTTAACATAAAAAGCAATCCCTGTAGTGAGACAACCCCTTTTATGTCTGCACAAAGCTCATTCTGGAGTTTTGGATCCTGGGAAGTGTTAGCTCAACAAACCTAAGTCAGGGGAGTGTTAATTGCTTCCTATACACAATAGCTGCACATTCAGTTTTTTTTTTTTTTTTTTTACTGCTTTTCCACCCAATTGTATGAAGCTTCTAGTTGGTGATAGTCTTAAAATAATTTTGAGACTTACAAAAATTTGGGTAAACTGAATATGGGTTGAAATAACAAGTAATGATTTTTTTCAACTTTGTAACTCTCACAATGATGGTCCCAGCCAGTCTTTGTTTAGCACTCTGCTGCAAACTCCTGTTATCCCTAAGTCTGACCCAAAGTTTGGTAGCCAAACTACTTGACATTGCAGTAATGTGTTAACCTTAATAATGTCACCTAGAACTACAGCACAGCCAAGCAGCCATGAGCACTGCTGTGTAAGGAAAACACCAAATCATTGCAAACCCTTGATTGTCAGGATTGATGGGGGTCCTGAAGGTTGGACCCCTAATGATCATAGAGTAACAGCATATCCTAGCAATAATCCATCACTTTATCAGATAGGAAAACCCTAAGCCTCATAGCTTTGATTTTTTGTTGGCAGTCATTGAATTGACATAGGTACAAATCTTTTTTCAGTTAAAGGGAATGTATCGCTTCATCAGTTCGTGTGTTTACTTGTACTTTCAGTTCCTCAGTTCCTAAAATCCAGGGGCGTTTCTTCCCCTCCCAGCTGGGTGTTTCTTAACTGAAGGGGGGGTGACATCATCCCCCCCCCTTCAGTGGTACACATGTCACTGTGTGGTTCCTCTTCCTATGCAGTCTTATTTTGTAAGAGCTGTTTGTTTACATACCACAGCCCTGCATTCAGTCTAGACAGTCTTCTGTGAACTCAGAGCACTGATCTCTTCTCCTTTCACAGCTGGAGGTTTGTTACAGTTGAATCCAGTCTTCTATGAACTCATCCAGAGCAGCACAGATCTGTCTCCCTTCTATGTTTACATGCAGGAGCATTAGGCACTGAGCACAATTATGCTATTTTCGGATTGTAGAAGCAGCTGCAGTGTTAGGGCATGACCCCACAGCACGGGTTTGCGGCTGGTTTTTCAGACGGTTTGCGGTTTTGAAAACCGTCTGAAAAACCATCCACAAACGAGCACAACAGGCTTCTATAGAAAACCCGTGCAGCATTCCCGAAAAAGATTGAACATGCACATTCTTCCATCCGGTTTTCGGCCAGAATATATGCATGTGAATGGGAAGGCTCATCGCGGAGAAAAGCCCCCCTCCCCCACACGGCCTTGAGGACGGCACTAAAACAGGACAAATACTGGACAGGTATTTGTCCTCTGCTGTGGGGACATGCCCTTACTGTGGAGCTGCTGGCTGTGCAGAGTGAAATGTTGATGGCCCCTTATTCTGAGAGAGGCAGGAATGCACGCTCCCGTGAATATGACCGCAGGCCAGACAGAATGTAAATTAGTAGAGCCGGCAGCCAATGAAATGCAAGGATGTGGAATCCGACCGGCACTGGGGAACAGTGTTTACAGAAAACGAAGATAAGGGACAATGTGAAAACAAGAAAGCTTTGCAAATGACATCCAATTGCAAAGTTTCTTATTTTCACTGTCCCCTTATTCTGCAGACCATTTAATGTAATGATACAACCCCTTTAAATCCAACCATGCATGTGTGTAAGTAGGACATAATTGTAAAAATATTTTCGTCGTCAAAAAGCAAAAAATAGAAGTTTTCAGTCACACACAGCAAGTAGATATCTTAAAATCTTGTTTGTAAGTTAAACAGTTACCAAGGTTTATTTACATAAATCCTAAAAACCTCTTTATAGAAATCCTATTAAGAAAAATAGGGGATATTTCCAATGAAGACATTAATGAAGCTGGTATAATAAGTAAAATTGACGCATTTGATTTGATGATTGCAAATTGCTCAGGTTCATCCATTCCATTTTTGTGAAATAAAAGATGCGTCTAGCATCCATCCACCATATGACCCAATAGGATTTAGGGTTAAGAGTTATTGATTCTTTCTGCAGAAAAGGAATTGGAGAGGGAAATAGAAACTAAAAATGTTATGCAACAAAAAAAAAGAATGAAGTGCCGCCACGTACACGGCCGTGCTTAATTGTAGCTGTAGTTCTCACTGGTACTTGGGATACGATCACCGTAAGCGTCACGTCCTGATGACTCCTTCTCAGCGTGTAGATGCTTTGCAGGGCTGTTCTTTCTTCTCATGGTTGAATGTATCTTACTGCTGGCATTCCTAAGTGGGGACAACTTACCACTGAGTTTCCCTACAAGAATAAGAAAAATGAAGAATGAACAAACAAAAGTGCTGTCACATACAAGGTTGTGCCAAACTGTAGCTGTAGTGCTCACTGGTACTTGGAATTCGATCACCATAAGCCTCGCGCCCTGATGACTCTTTCTCAGCCTGAAGATGCATGGCAGGGCTGTTCCTTCTCCCTATGGCTGAATGTATCTCACTACTGGCCTTCCCTATTAGGGTCGTCTTACCACTGAGTTTCCCTACAAGAATAAAAAAACGTAATTAACATAATAATTAACATCAAACCCTATTTCTGTGTTACTCCATATTTCTCTGGTAGTGATAAAGCAGTTTAGAGCAAAACTCCTAGGTAGGCTTGTCAGTCTGATAAGAGCCTAGATCCACTTATGGCATACTCTGAAAACACTTGGGTTACCATTGTAGATGTTATTTAAAAATTGTACAAATATTTGACCATTGTCAGAGAATGAAGCGCATGTGCACTTGTTGGACCATTTCTTTATTGCTGAAATATACAGTGCCTTGCAAAAATATTCGGCCCCCTTGAACTTTTCCACCTTTTGCCACATTTCAAGCTTCAAACATAAAGATATAAAATTTAAATTTTTTTGTGAAGAGTCAACAACAAGTGGGACAGAGTTGTGAAGTGGAATGAAATTTATTGGATATTTTAAACTTTTGTAAAATAAATAAAAAAACTGAAAAGTGGGGCATGCAAAATTATTCCACCCCCTTAAGTTAATACTTTGTAGTGCCACCTTTTCCTGCGATTACAGCTGCAAGTTGCTTGGGGTATGTCTCTATCAGTTTTGCACATCGAGAGACTGAAATTCTTGCCCATTCTTCCTTGGAAAACAGCTGGAGCTCAGTGAGGTTGGATGGAGAACGTTTCTGAACAACTGGAGCTCAGTGAGGTTGGATGGAGAGTGTTTGTGAACAGCTGGAGCTCAGTGAGGTTGGATGGAGAGCGTTTGTGAACAGCTGGAGCTCAGTGAGGTTGGATGGAGAGCGTTTGTGAACAGCTGGAGCTCAGTGAGGTTGGATGGAGAGCGTTTGTGAGCAGCTGGAGCTCAGTGAGGTTGGATGGAGAATGTTTGTGAACAGCTGGAGCTCAGTGAGGTTGGATGGAGAGCGTTTGTGAACAGCTGGAGCTCAGTGAGGTTGGATGGAGAGCGTTTGTGAGCAGCAGTTTTCAGCTCTTTCCACAGATTCTCGATTGGATTCAGGTCTGGACTGTGACTTGGCCATTCTAACACCTGGATACGTTTATTTGTGAACCATTCCATTGGAGATTTTGCTTTATGTTTGGGATCATTGTCTTGTTGGAAGATAAATCACCGTCCCAGTCTCAGGTCTTTTGCAGACTCCAACAGGTTTTCTTCCAGAATGGTCCTGCATTTGGCTCCATCATTTCCCATAAATTTTGAACCATCTTCCCGCCCTGCTGAAAAAAAGCCAAACCATGAGCCCACCAAAGTGTGACATTGGGGATGGTGTGTTCAGGTGATGAGCTGGCTGCTTTTACGAAAAAATTTAACGTTTTGCTTTGTGGAAAAAAATTTGGATTTTGGTTTTCACTGACCAAGCCCCTTTTTCCACATTTTTTAATGTTTCCCAGGGGGCTTGGGGAAAATTTTAAACAAGCTTTTTAGGAATTTTTGAGAAATGGTTTCTTTTACCACCCCCATAAGGACCAGATTTGTGCAGGGGATACGATTTTGTCCTATGGACGACTCTCCCACTCCGTAGACCTGCAGTTCACCCAGATGATCGGGGCCCTCTGGCTGCACTCTGATCATCTTCTCCTTGTTTGAGATAAAGTTTAGGGGGAAAGCGGTTTTGGTAGATTTGCAGTGGTCTGATACTCCTTCCTTTTCAATAGATCGCTCCACAGGCCCCTTTGGGATGAAAAAATTTTTGGGAAATTTTTTTTGTATCCAAACCCGGGCTTTAAATTTCTCAAAACAACACTGACGCAGGGTGTGTTCCTTGGTCTTCATGATCTCTCTGCGTTTTAAATAAAACCCCTGAGACTTTCACAGAGAATGCTTTTATACAGAGACGATTACACACAGTGGGGTTATATTTATCATCATCATCATTTAGGACAACATTGGGTCATTCAAGACTCACGAAAATTTTGGAGTTTTTCTGCACTGAAAGTAAGGGCAAAATATTGCCCCCCCCTTTTTTAGTTTTTTTTTTTTTTCAAAAATTTTTAAAAAACCAATAAATTTTGTTCCACTTTACATTGTGTCCCTCTTTTGTTGATTTTTCACAAAAAATAAAAAGTTAATCTTTATGTTTGAAGCCTGAAATGTGGCAAAAGGTTGAAAAGTTCAAGGGGTACTTTTGCAAGGCACTATAGCACCCAATAATGGAAAATTCAGTCCACTCCATGCACCCCCATTTCTGCCTCCGATGATGTGGCGCCCTAAGCGGTTGCCTATCTTTGCCTATCCATCGTCCCAGCCTTGGATTCAAGCTGTGTCTCTGCTGAATAAATAAAATAAAAAACACAAGTCTATTTCCTGCCTTGAATTTTGCTTACACTTGGGAATCTTGGTCTCCTCTACTGCAGCTTACCTTGGGGAACCCAACCACTGGCTTAAAAGATAGTGTTGCTTTTGCTTAATGTTTGCCTACAATATAACAGGAGTGCTTTCAATATTTTCTCCTCTATGTAAAATAGTTCAGCCTAGAGCAGTGGTGTCAAACTTTTCACCAGGGAACACATCAGCATTAAGGTTGCCTTTAAAGGGCTAAATGATCCCTTTGGGAAGATGTTTGGTCCCTTTGGGTAGAGCTGTCAAAGCAGTGCTACCACCTGCTGAACAGTGCAGTGTTGAGGTGTGTGTCTAAGAATTCTGGGATACACCACCCCACGGCGGGCCCATATCCTCTAAAAAACCCATCCCCGAACCAGACTTTTCTTCTCCATAAAAAGCGTCACATGGACATAAAATATGAAAAAAGCTGGATTCAGCCCTGGGGCCATGAGTTTGACACATTTTTTTTCTGGTCACTTTGGTTTGGAAAAAGTGATGACAAAGTCATATATACCCCAACAAAGCACCTAAAAACTGCACTTCAGCCTGCAAAAAAGAGACCTCTCACAGAGATCTGTAAGCAGAGAAAAAAAACTGTTACAGTTAAAAAAAATAAGTTTTAAGTTTTTAAATTCAAACTTTCTAAATTTGGTATCACTGGAATTGTACAGACCAGTAGAATGAAGATTACTACAGAGAAAACTCGCTAAAAATAAACCCCTCAAAATGGCACAATTGCATTTTTTCCCATTGCACCCCACAAATAATTGTTTTAGGTGTTCCAGTACATTATATGGTACAATACATGGTACAACTGAAAGGTACAACTAGTCCCACAAACAAACAAGCCCGGCTAGGTAGAAAACATATTTTTTTTTATATTATGGCTCTTGGATTGCACGGAGAAAAAAAAATAACATTACACAAGCAGAAATCGCTATGGCAGGAAGGAGTTAAACTTCCAAATAACTACTTCTGCAATTGATTATGTCATATCCGCTAATCACAGTGGGTCCTATTCTCTACAGTACTTGCAAATAAGTCTAAAGCTTGAATCTCATTTATTATGAGGGTTGTGAGAGCCTTTAATGACTGTGTAAAAGAGCACTTGTATTAGGGTACCTATGGGTCCAAGACTTGTATAACATGCCTTCAGGAACATGACATGTTTAGAGACAAGCTTCTACTACTTAAATGAATGTTCCCACCATAGAGTTTGAGTGCTTATCAACAGGACCCACACCTATCACGGGAACAGTTCCCGAATGTTTTGGCTCGGAATGGAAAGTCTGTCGCACTTGCACACAACTCTCCATTCTGTTCGATGGGAGTTCTGACTACCGCTAAGTGGCATGTTTGGTCAAACTAGAAGCCCAACACTTCAATAAAATGTATATCTTTATTCAAGAATCCACTAAAAAATAGGCATCATAGGTCCAAAAAGGTACATGTGTTCACTGTGTTTTAACCGAAAGTGAACACGTACCTTCTTGGACCTATGATGCCTATTTTTTAATGGATTCTTGGATAAAGATATGCATTTTATTGAAGTGCTGGATCTCTAGTTTGAGTTTACACTTTTGAATTGCTGCATGGCCAACAGGGTCCGAGCACTCAATGAATTTCAAGGCTGCTGAATTTAATATGTGGTGTAATGTGAAGTGTGGTGTAACTCCTATAGAATAGAAAGAAGAGATGTGAAAAAGAGCAACCCGGCTTTCCTCTGAGCGGACATTCTTTTGGAAGCCTATTCCTAAGAGAGGTGCAGGTTCCAGAGTTGGGACCTGCACCTATAAGACCTTGATGGCATATCCAAGCAATATTCAGAAAATCAAAAAATACACCCTTATTTTATATGCTCTAGTGAACCAGAGGCAAACCACGGCTAATAACAGGTTCCCCACCTATTAGAAACAAGTACGTATCAAATCCAAAAATATAGCCATGCGAAAAACAGTCATTTACATCGTGATATTTTCCACTGAAACTTTACAAATTTTAGGCTTCCATATAAACACAAGCCGGAGTAGCTTCCTACACAAGCTCATAGAGTCACCAAGGAGCTAGCACAGCTTCCTTCCTGCAGAGACAAGGGGCCACATGTATGAAAGCTGTCCTAGTCTAAAAACTCCTCTTTGTTGCCCATAGCAACCCAATCAGAGCACCCCTTTCATTTTTCCATAGCACTATATGAAATGAAAGGGGCGCTCTGATTGGCCACTACAGGCAACAAAGTGAGTTTTAGACCTAGACAGCTTTCATACATGTGGCCCAAGGTGTGGATAAATCTTCAAACTAGCTCCTTGGTGACTCTATGAGCTTGTGTAGGAAGCTACTCCGGCTTGTCAGTGACTTTATATGCTATTTTTTGACTCCTATAAATTGGACTCTTCAAACCAGGATGTTACCTGATCTGAGGAACTTCTTTGGTGGAATCATAGGTTTTATCATGTATATGAAAAAAAAAGTGATGCCATTTATTATGTTTATATATAAGCCTAAAATTAGTAAAGTTTCTGTGGAAAATATCACACGGCTATATTTTTTTGTTTTGATATATCCTAGCAATGTGCCACCAAACTCTGTGATGGGAACACCCCTCTAATAGAAGCTGGATCAGAGGGCAAAAAACATTCTACATCCACTTACTTAGCCAGTGGTGTCTCAGTCCTGGTTAAATGCAGAGGGCATTTTCACTTTCTCCAAGTAAACTCCAATAGGGATGGCACACTGATTCACTGCCTTATCTTTCCTCAATCAACAGGTGTTTACCATGTTATCGTATGTAGCCACACACCTATCAGTTCACTCAGGCTCGGACTGGGCCGCCGGGGGACCGGGGAATCCCCCGGATGGTGCCCCCCCGAGCCGCTGGGCCCCGTAGGCAGTGCCGTCGCTCCCCGGGGCCCTCCGCCGCAGTCCGTCCCTGAGCACCCGGGACCGCGTCCCGAGCGCCCAAGACCGCTCCCGGGAATTGGGTACCTGATTTCCCCGACTCCCGGGGCTGCGCTGTTGTCAGCGGGAGCACAGCGGCAACTAGCCCTGCGCTCCGTGATCTGCCTACATCTGGAGACGCTAGGCCTTCAGCTGCCGGGTCGCCGGGCCCTACTGCTGACTTTTGTAGGCGTGCGGTGACGTCATTCACCGCCCCGCCAATGCAGCGCGGCAGTACGGAGCCGCGGGGGCTCGGAGCGCCGGACCTGCCAGGCAGCGGGAGCGAGCCAGGTAAGTGGTTGAGTTGTTGTTTTTTGTTTTGTTTTTTTTAACTACAGGGGGTCCTGGCTTACAAGGGGGGCTCTGACTACAGGGCTCTGACTACAGGGGGCTCTGACTACAAGGGGGGGCCAGACTACAGGGGGGCCGCTGACTACAGGGGGTCCCTGTACAAGGGGGCCGCTGACTACAGGGTGTCCTTGCTACAAGGGGGTCCCTGTCTACAAGGGGGGTTTCCTGAGCCTACAATGGGGTCCTTGGAGCTACAAGGTGGTCCCTGACTACGGGGGCCCTGGCTACAAGGGGGGTCCCTGGCTACAAGGGGGCCCTGGCTACAGGGGGGGGGGCTCTGACTACAGGGGGCCCTGACTACAAGGGGGGGCTCTGACTACAGGGGGTTATTCCTGCTACAAGGGGTCCCTGAAACAGGGGGTCCCTGGCTACAAAGGGGACCTGGCATGCAAAGGGGCCCTGACTACAAAATGGGTCCCTGGCTACCTACAGGATCCCTGACTAGCATCTAAAAGGGGCCCTTGACACACAAGGAGGGGCCCGCCTACAAGGGGGGGGGGGCCCCCTGGCTACAAGGGGGGCCTTGGCTACAAGGGATGGCCCTGCCTACCTACAGGAGGCTCCTGACTACAAGTGAACCCCCTGCTACAAGGGTTGCCCCTGGCTACAAGGGGCCCCTGACTACAAGGGGGCTCCTGGCTACCTTAAAAGTGATCCTGGCTACACAGAGGGCCCTGACTACAAACGGGGCCCTGATACAAAGGGTCCCTGGCTACCTACAAGTGGGCCACCTGGCTACCTACAGGAGGCTCCTTGCTACCTACGCGCGCTGGGGTCCCTGCAACAAAAGGGGGTCCCCAGGGGGGGCCCAGGCTACAAGGGGGGGGGGCCCTGGCTACAACGGGGGTCCCAGGCTACAAGGGGGCCCTGACTACAAAAGGGGCACTGGCTACCTACAGGGGGCCCCCTGACTACATACAGGGGCCCTGACACAAGGGGACCCCTGACTACAAGGGGGCCCGCCTAACCTAAAGGTGGGCCCTGGCTACAAGGGGGCCCCTACTACAAGTGTGGGCCCTGGCTAACCTAAAAGGGGTTCCTGGCTACAAATAGGGTCCCTGACTTACAAAGGGGCCCTGAGTACAAAAGGGCCCCTGGCTACCTACAGCGGGCCCCTGGCTACCTACAGGGGGCCCCTGGCTACAAGGGGGGGCTCTGACTACAAGGGGTCCCTGGCTACAAGGGGGGTCCCTGGCTACAAGGGGGGTCCCTGACTACATGGGGTCCCTGACTACAATGGTCCCTGGCACCTAAAAAGGGTCCCGCTGGCTACCTAAAAGGGGGCCCCTGGCTACCTACAGGAGGCCCTGACTACAGGTGGGCCTGACTACCTAAAGGACGCCTTGACTACCTACAGGGGGGCCCTGACAACAAAGGTGCCCTGGCTACTAAATACTAAGGGGCCCTGACTACCTACACAGTAGCTAAGGGGGTCAAGACTTCCTGCACACAACCTAAAGGAGAACCCTAACTGCCTGTATACTAAGCCTTCATGGGAAGGGCCTTAACTGCCTTATACAACCTAAAGGGGTCCCTAACTGCTTGCAGCCTAAATAAAGGGACCCAACTACCTTCAGCTTTACCTCACTGGGAGAACCACATACCTATCAGACTGGGGCTGCCTATTGCCTACCTACCTAGAGTCTTTGACTACCTACCTGGTAATATAATTGAAGAGGCAGCAGCCATAGTTGTAGCATTATTTCCAAGAGGGTTTAGTCCTTTCCCCACCCTCCCAAGCCCCTTAGGATACTAGCCTCTAATTTATGGCCTGTACCGCTCTCCCACCCCTGGGAAGTTTTTACAGAGTGGGATAGTAAAGAGGTGCTGGAAAATTGAGATTCTAAGATATTTGTGTGTAATTTCTGCAGGATGATTGTGGCCGGACAATGTCATAATGGCGGTGTGGAACGATGCAAGAAAAGGGAATAAGAACTACTCATGAGAGAGGAGAACGACTCCTCGATAGGACGTCACCGGTGAGTAGCTGATTTCAGGTTATGTTCCTTCTATATTCGGATCAGTCAGTATTCACTGTAATGTATGTGACCCGAGCTGTGTCTGACCTATTTTGTGGTCTCTATATGGTGGTGTTGTAGGTTAATACCTGAGCTGTGTCTGACCTTCTATTGGTCTCTATAGGTGGTGTTGTAGGTTTATACCTGAGCTGGTGTCTGACCTCTATGGGTCTCTATATGGTGGTAGTTGTTAGGTTTATACCTAGCTGGTGTCTGACCTCTTTGTGGTCTCTATATGGTGTGTTGTAGGTTATACCTGAGTATTGGTATTGTAGCTCTAGTTGGTGGTGTTGTAGGTATAATGTCAGCGTACATTGTGTCCCTGATTGACCCTGTGATAGAGATACACTTTACTATCTTGCTGGTGTTTAATTTAGCAGTGGCAAGGTGCGATGACCAAGGGAAACGTGGAGGGGGATATTGTGATGTGGGTGAGGGGGATATTGTATGGTGGTTTTGAAGAGGAGGATATTTGTATGTGGGGTTGAGGGGATAGTGTAGTGGGTTGAAGGGGATAGTGTATGAGGGTGAAGGGGGATAATGTAATGTGGGTTGAATGGGGATAGTGTATGTGTAAGGGTGGATAGTGTAAGTGGTTGAAGGGGGAATATTGAATGAGTGGTGGGGGATAGTGTATGTGTGTGTGGGGATATGTATGTGTGTGGAGTGGGATAGTGGGTATTGTGGGTGGAGGGGGATATTGTATGGGGTGGAGGGATATTGTATGTGGGGTGGAGGGGGATATTGTATGTGGTGTGGAGGGGATATTGGTAAGTGGGTGGAGGATATTGTATGTGGGCTGGTGGAGGGGATACATAGATGTGGGTGAGGGGGATATTGTATGTGGTGGTGGGGGATATTGTATGTGGGTGGAGGGGGATATTGTATGTGGGTGGAGGGGATATTGTATGTGGGGGGTGGGGGATATTGTATGTGGGTGGAGGGGGATATTGTATGTGGGTGGAGGGGGATATTGTATGTGGGTGGAGGGGATTGGCTTTGGGTGGAGGGGGATATTGTATGTGGGTGGAGGGGGATATGGTATGTGGGTGGGAGGGGTATTTTGGTTGTAGGTGAGGGATATGGATGGAGCTTCCTAGCCCGGTGTCTATGATATGTTTAGACTGAACAAATGTGTGAGATACAATATTTGACTCTCTTGCTATTGTACTACACAATACAGTTCTCTTTTGCACCCTGTATTTATTGGTAAAATGGGCGCGTTTATGTCCGAGAGGCCGGTAATTATTTTCATGTACAGTATGGTGGGCCCCCCAAGATCAACTCCCCTGTGGGCCTCAGACCCCCCAGTCCGACACTGAGTTCACTATATTTGGTTGGGAGTCTTTTACTGTCCCTAGAATAAATCCCTTTAACCAAGCTTCACAGAGACTGTGAAGACTGTAACTTGCCATCCCCCTCTCCCTCCAATTACTTCTCTCACAATGTAATATAACTGATGCCTGGAGAAATAGGTATTCTGCTGATGCAGCAATACTCTTCTTTCACATTTCATTTTGAAGCTTTATTATCACACATTGACATTATGCTCATAAATGCCTCTCCATTACTCAGTTGAAACAGCAGAGTATATATCTAAGTTAATCTGTGACCATTCCCTGGGTAGACTTTGGCTCGCACATATACCCCCGTGAGCACAACACTGCATAAAGGAGCACTGTTTCTTTTGGTTGTTTTAGACCATTAGAAATGCTTTGAGGTGCAGAGTAGTCCCAATATATATATTTTTGTGTTACAGTTGGCTGTACATAGAATTTATGATCTCTCGGTTCTGGTCTTTTGCTGGGCCCTGCACTCTAACTTGCGGAAACAATCGTCTGCTGTGTGAACCGTTAGTTAAAGGGGGTGCACCATAATACAAATTATATCCCATTGACTAGATATTGCCCCCAAAAAATCAAAAATATGTACTTGGCAATAATGAACAGAGTTTATCCAAACCTCTTAGCTACATAGCCTGGTTGATATAACTTATACCACTAGTTGCTAATAGCTGCAACCATCTGATGCTTTTTCTCTTCTCTGGTCGAGCATGCCCAGTTCGTACCACTACTGAAGGATCCATACCACTACTAACTGCCCCACGGGTGCAGCTTAGAATTAAGGTGTTGGTGTGAAATGTAGTTCCATTCAGCTGAGAAATAGTCATGTGATCAACATGAAGTCCCGCCCACTAACCAAAAAATGTTAATGATATAAAGAGTGAGACGTAGGGACAAGGACAAAAGGTAACGTGAGGGTTATTTTTCTTAGACACATATAACATTTAACTTAATGAAATGGTATATTTGTGTGTAACCTTCATGATAGTAAAAGCCCTTTCATTTTTTCTAGTTATGACCATCTGATGCTTTTTCTCTTATCTGGTCGAGCATGCCCAGTTCGTACTACTGAGAGTCGCCACACACTTACTAATTGTTTCTGGAGTGCAGCTTAAAGCGGTTGTCTCACTACAAGGATTGCTTTTAACGTTAAAGATCTTGCAAAAACAAGTCACTTTACAATATGTTGTCATTAACCATGTCCTACCTATTCCTAGATATTCCCTCTTGTATGGGCTGCATCAGCTCCTCAGGTTACTATAGCTACAGACCTGTTTGATCTCTCCTGATAGGCTGCCAGCACTGGTTGCTATAGCTACAAGCCAGTAAACACTCCCCTGAATTCAAAAGTGAAACCGAGAAAACAGGACTGAGGTAAGATGGATTGATGTAGTGAGACAACCCCTTTAAACTTAAGGCAGTGGTGTGTAATGGAGTTCCAGTCAGCTGAGAAATAGTCATATGACCAATATAAACTCCCGTCCACTAACCAGAAATGCTGATGAAATGAAGAGTGGGGGAGTGGGATGCAGGGACAAGGACGGAAGCTGATGTGAGGGTTTTTTCTCTCTGACACATACATCATTTAACTTACCTAAATGGTAAGTAATATTATGTGTGTAACCTTCATGATGGTACAACCCCTTCAATTTTTTCCATGCATTCCTGTGATATTCAGTCAGTCCTACAGGAATACATAGGGAGACTGACTTCTGGTCCATACCAAATGCACTGTGTGTCAGAGTAGGTCAGCAGATCAGAGTGTGGGTGACCTGATTTATCCAGATTAAGCCGCACACCTGTAAGGCACATGGCAATAGTGTTTTATGTGTCACATATATATGCAAGAGAAAAGCCCTAGTATAGTGAAGACTGTGATTCAAATAGGGATACATACATGTACAGGACTGTGTTGAGTTTTTGATTCACTTACACAATTTTTAGGCCAGTGTATCTAGATAAAAGTTAAGTCCCATAGCAATAAAAGATACATCTAGATCGGGAGATGGATAGTAAAGGGGAATTAATTACCTAAAGTGTATGGGTACAAATAGTTTAATTCCCTACCAACTTCTATATCATTGTGGTGGTACAGTAAACACAGTACCAAAAAGGTACATGTGTTTACTGTGTTTTAACGGAAGGTGAACACGTACCTTTTGGACCTATGATGCCTATTTTTTAATGGATTCTTGAATAAAGATATACACTTTATTGAAGTGCTGGACTTCGAGTTGGAGTTTACACTTTTGAAATGCTGCAAGGCCAACAGCGTCTGAGCACTCAATGAATATCAAGGCTGCTGAATTTAATATGTAGTGTAATGTGAGGTGTGGTGTAGCTCCCATAGAGTAGAATGAAGAGTTGTGAAAAAGTGCGACCTCCTCTCCAATCTGACTCTTGGAAGCCTGTTCCACTACAGTAATACTTCCCAAGCCAGCCAGGGACCCATTCTACTGTGACTCCTATCGCCCTTTTTCCAATATTCAAACAGGTATCAAGGTTCTTTCCAAGTTTCTAGCTAGAAGTTTAAACTTGGTCATGCTGTCCCTTATCTATTCAGCCCAAAAATACTTTAAGCCTGGGAAGTCAACTGCTTCGGATCTCTGTAGGTTATTCACTACATATCATAACGTGGGCACCAAAATAATAGATTCATTAGATGACTATTGCTGCACTAGGATTTTTGTTAGCCCCTTATTCATTCAAAGAATCAATTTGCTGTATTCTACCCCATACTTTATGGCTGTCCTCTCTCTGTCTTTCTACTCGCCGTAGCGGTTGAGCATTTTGCAGTGTGCCTTACGTAGAAGCTTCAGATGTTGGGCTTCAGTCTTTTTCCAGCCCAAGAAAAGATCAAAAGGTATGCTAGTGATACTTTAATATATCAGAACCTAAAGAATCCCAACATACCACTCTGTTATGACAACTTTCAGCCATGTTCAGTCCACAATCAACTGCCCCAAATCTCATATCCTGTCTTTAGACATTTCTGTCCCCACTGAAGATGTGCCTTACACCACACTCCTTTGGTCCACCTCTATAACCAGATATCTAGATAGGTTCTGGTGTTTTAGAAATGAAGGATCATTCATCTTATTGACTTTCTTCAATCTAAAATTTATAGATGTACAATTTCTGCACAAGGAAGCTTAAGTAAGATTACTCTTATGCCTAAACTATTATATATTCTCAAACAATCAGCCTATTATGCATTTACCTGCATGTCTTTTATAAAGTATTAAGAGTACACTTCTTTATTTTGTCTGGAAACGTGGCAGAGCACAAGTTGCTGGTAACCATCTCTCTCCTTGGGATGAGGGTGGTGCCTCGTTGCCTGATGTTCAGCTGTACTACTTAGTCAATTATCTCACTTAACCAAATGGGGTTATGTGAGTTCACACACTGGTAATGTCAGTTTCGTAATACTTATTCTTAACGTTTGTATCTACTATTCTGTGTTACCCAAGTACACTACGTGACTGAAATTTGGTGCAACAATGTTTTTTAGGATTTAGGGTTTAACGCACACACCCCATTGTGGCACTGTAGGATTTTCCCAGAATTGTAGTCATTATCTCATGAAGTCAATCGGAGAATGAAAGGGCTTTGGTGTATTTCTAACATTTACTCTAATACTTTAATAAAGATATTTCCTGATTTACAGGTTGCGTTTGTGCTTCCCTCTTCACAACTACTTACTTACACAAGGGTTAAGCATGCTCTTAAAGCCCAAACGGGGCACAGCAGAATTATATACCAGGGATTTTTTCTCCCTCATCTTTGCCTTTAAGCCCATTTTGCCACTTCATATAAGGATTCTATACTATACTCACATAGAAACGCTCTGTCCTTGTTCCTCTTCGGAAAAGAAGGAAGTGTGATATTGCCCTCCTCTAACCACAATGAAAAAAGCTCACACAACCATAGTGTTTTGCTACCAGGCTTAGTAGATGTATCCCAGGTAATACATATGAATATCCCAAGTCTCATATTTCACCAGAAACATATTTTGACTGTATCCAGTCATTCCCTAAAGTACTGAGATTTTGGTAGCAAATGATAAGATGTTTAAATGATGTGAGGGAAACCTGTTCACACTCTGTCCTAAAGTGTGTTTATTCCTTTCAGATCCTGAGACGCACTCAATTGATTTTTTTTAAAGGGGTGCTTTCAACAATCCTTTTTTAAAAATTTTTTGAGGTTTTTTGTCATTTTTGTGCACAATGTAAGCATTAATTGCTGTGCGTTCCCAAAAAAAAATGCGTCAAAAAAAGCGTCAAAACCGCACAGTGTGAAAGCACCCTCAATGCAGGTTTTGAAGCCAAAATCAAGAATGGATTAAAAACAAGAAGTCTCAGTCTTTCTTAAATATTTCCCCCTCTACTATGACCATTTTGGTTTTGGCGGGGAAAAACTGAATCTAAAAAGTTGAACATTAAAATGCAGCCTAATGAATCTGACTCATGATAGGCTGGGTTCACATTGTGCTTTCTGCGCCCAACCAAATAGTGCAGTGGATCACACTACTTTGACCAGTATGGGGTTTATGTTCGGGAAACAGTAAGTATAGTTTAAAAGTGAATATGTTTGCTCTTTTGTTTCCTATGGATATGTCACGGGATCCTTTGCGATACTTTTTTTTAACATATCCAAACATATACCCACAATGGAGGGACCAAAGAGCAGTGTGAGCTCAGCATTATACATACACACCTTTGTGTGAACTTCATACTTTTTACTAAAAAAAAAGTAATTGCACGAATGTAGCTTGTGTAACAGCAATCATATTTTGGAATGGTTGACCACATTAAATCATATGTTGCCCAAATAATACCTTTTCACTCAAAAATTTTTACTGGTTGGCTTGAACGAAAAAGGAAAAAATCTATGCCACTCCACCGTCCTCTCTAAAAAGTTTTAGATTCCCCCCTAGCCAACCCCGGGGGCCCCGCTAAATTTCTCAATCTTACCTAGTTTTATACCTATTATTTTAACATCTGTGGATTCTACCTGTCAATATTCCCACTCTACATGCACCTGTCTCTTAAAATTCCTACTCAATTGCACAAGCTGATTATTGTATGCTATTTCTTTGAAAGGCTGTGTATTTCCGTGCAGATAGGCACATTAAGATACGTCACATATTCACACAATGCTTTATTACATGTCTATGAAAACTTTGATTTTGTATGATGCCCTTCTCAGTCTTTGATATGTCATGTACTTTCATGTATGCGTGTTTTACACTTCAATAAAACAATTGATTTGATTGTTTAAGCAACAAACTCAAAAGAAAAAGACAAGAAGAAACAGAAGAGGAGGCCAAGATAGTGGAGCAACCATGAAAGTGGGATTAGAGTAGATGTGTTACAGATATAAGAGCCATTCCGCTGAAGCCACACTCTCATTGATGACCTCATTATAGTGCAGCAGATGTAAGGACAGTTAAAAGTACTAAGGGAGTAAATCGAAGGCAAAAAAAAGGGGCCTTTTCACGGAGAAAACTCTTTTAAGTGCGCAGGTTGACATTATGGAGCGCAGATCACTATTAGTTTTCTATCTTTCAATTAGTTGGGGGTTTGAAAAAATTATTATTCTGGATCGTTTTCTGAAACCCCCTCCTACAGACCTACAGTACAAAATATATTTTAAACCTT